>CM038796.1:265571451-265678913 GCA_021764765.1 Vicia sativa | reverse complement strand
GATGGTGCCTTGGAAGTGATAGGAATTTGCAAAACCTGTGTAATAGTTTAGTCCTAGCTAACCCTCTTGTCTAAGCTGTTCTCTTGATACGTAAGTCCACGAATCCTATGGATTGGACTTGTATTAGCTTGTTTTTATTCTTTTTGATCCAAAAAAATAAAACTATAATCTTAGGATCTAGAAATTTTATTCTTTTTTTTTCTTTTGTTTTTTCAATGAATTTTTATGTGCTTTTTATATTTACGATGTTATCGTGTGATTTTGTTTTCGAGTCCTTGTTCTTCTTTTTGCATATTATGTTTGTTCAAAAATCATGTTGACTTGGCTTTTGGATCGACAATGCTATCGATCTGGCTGATTTCTGTGACATTTTCTTAGTATCTGTTGCATATTTTCCCTTTTTAATTTGTTTTAAAGTAATTTATATATGGTTTTATTGCATATTGTATTCCTTAAATAGTGGCTAGTGAAAAAGGGTTTGAAAGGGATAAGTCGTAGCGAGGAGTTCATGATGGTTTTAAATGAGTTAGGAGATTCTTTGTCTCGATTAATCCTATTTTTTGGGGTATCTTGCTTATAAGGTAATTTTCTTGACAATCTTATAAAATGATTTCTCTTTTTATGTCATTTTGTTTTGTTTTTAGATGAAGTCCCCAACTATTGTATGTTATGATTTTCTGGGATAAGTGTATCTCTTGTGGTCATGAAACACATGCTTTTAGTCTTTTAGAGGCAGATACATTGATGGATCAATTTGTTTTAGTTAGAAGAATGTCTTTGTAGTTTCTCCCAATCCGAATTCAAAGTGAATGTGTTGGATGTGGCATTGATAATAAAAACAAAACAATTTTGTTTGATAGCCTTCAGAGGTTGCTATCATTAACCTTGTAAGGTTTAAAGTTGGACTCACTTATGAAAAGAATGGTTTGTTCGTTTAGTTCCCGTTCAACTCGATCTTTCCCTTACTTATCACTAACTACGGTGTGGCGATTACAAAGTATGACTTATCTGCGGTAATAGTACATCTTGGGCGATCTTTAAAGCGAGCCACTATATTACCTCTGTTCAAATCTGCTTTGGAAAGCGGTTTTGAAATGAGTGATTCTTGATGCGTCTGTGTTCTTAAGTTTTTTAAATTGTAATGTTCAATTTATTTAACTTTCGAGGTTGCCTATGTTAAATCTGTTAAATTTTTTAGAATAAAGGTAGCGGAAGTTTCCCAAGATGTAATCTGAAAGCGAAATTGCGTACATCACATTCTATGCCCAAAGTGGATCTCGGAAAATCTCCACTTTTTGGATACTCTTTCTAGGTATCTAGTAACACTTTTTGAAACAGGTTGTATCTGATTTTATTTTACAATGGATTCATTTCTAATTGTTCTTTATTTTTGATGGATTACGTATTGTGTAGTATCTGATGTTTTTCAGAAGATTCTATTAGATTACTTGATTTGTGTCTGGTCTTTGCTTATGTTACATTTGGATTTTGTTTTAATACATTATTTTTACGCATGCAACATTGTGTATGTTATTTATAATTACGATTTCTTGTTTTAAAGCCAATTTCTGTTGCTTGTTTCATGTATTCAATCGATAGGGGTTTTTAATGTTTTGATTATATGATATTAAAAACTATAATGCGTATGTTCTTTGATAACTTCATTGATCCTGCGTTATATCTTTATATTACGGTTGGCTTGCCGTTGTTGTTTTAATGACAAAGGATCGAGTTCACGAACTAGGTGTTAATCTTGATGGTAAGTGTTGTACGCCTAGATCTTTAATCTGCTAACCACTTGTTCTTTGATTGATACGAAATTAAGCGAGGTTGCAGTAAACCACAAGTTGTTATAACCGGTCTTTCGCGGGGGCTTGTTTGAATTATAACGGCTCTTTGCCAAAGGAAGCGGGAATTGCAGTAAACACGAAGTTAGCTTAACCAAGTGCTTGGAGACATATCCGAGGTTGTTGAATGGTGTAGGCGTAATTCAAAGATCGGGATGGTGCTTGGAAGTGATGGAATTTGCAAAACTTGTGTAATAGTTTAGTCTCTAGCTTAACCCTCTTGTCTACATTTGTTCTCTTGGTCATACGGTCCACAGATCCTATGGATTGGACTTGTAAATGCTTGTTTTTTTGTGAATAAAATTTTATTCTTTTTGATCCAAAAAATAAAACTATAATCATAGGATCTAGAAATTTTATTCTTTTTTTCTTTTGTTTTTTAATGAATTTTTATGTGCTTTTTATATTTACGATGTTATCATGTGATTTTGTTTTGGTCCTTGTTCTTCTTTTGCATATCATGTTTGTTCAAAATCATGTTGACTTGGCTTTTACGGATCGACAATGCTATCGATCTGAACCGTTTACTGACATTTTCTTAGTATCCTGTTGCATATTTTCCCTTTTTAATTTGTTTTAAAGTAATTTATATATGGTTTTATTGCATATTGTATTCCTTAAATAGTGGCTCGTGAAAAGGGTTTGAGAAAGGGATAGAGTCGTAGCGAGGAGTTCATGATGGTTTTAAATGAGTTAGGAGATTCTTTGTCCTCGATTAATCCTATTTTTTGGGGTATCTTTATCAAGGTAATTTTTCTTGACAATCTTATAAAATGATTTCTCTTTTTATGTCATTTTGTTTTGTTTTTAGATGAAGTCCCCACTATTGTATGTTATGATTTTACGGGATAAGTGTATCTCTTGTGGTCATGAAACACATGCTTTTGAGTCTTTTAGAGGCTGAATACGTTGATGGATCAATTTGTTTCGTTAGAAGAATGTCTTTGTAGTTTCTCGAATCCAATTCAAAGTGAATGTGTTGGATGTGGCATTGAATGTGTAAAAACAAAACAATCTTGTTTGATAGCCTTCTGAGGTTGCTATCATTAACCTTGTAAGGTTTAAAGTTGGACTCACTTATGAAAAGAATGGTTTTACTCGTTTCATTTCATTCAACTCAATCTTTCTCCTTACTTATCACCTAACTACGGTGTGGCGATTACAAAGTATGACTTATCGGTAATAGTACATCTTGGAATCTTTAAAGCAGACCACTATATTGCCTACGTTAAATCTACTTTGGAAAAGCGGTTTGAAATGAGTGATTCTTGATGCGTCGTGTTCTTAAGTTTTTAAATTGTAATGTTCAATTTATTTAACTCAGGGTTGCCTATATTAAATCATTAAATTTTTTTTGAATCAAGGTAGCGGAAGTTTCCCAAGATGTAGTACAAAGCAAAGCTGCATACATCACATTCTATGCCCAAAGTGGATCTGGAAAAAATCTCCACTTTTTGGATATTCTTTCTAGGACTGTCTAGTAGCTTACTTTTGGAACAGTTGTATCTGATTTTGTTTACAATGGATTCAATTTCTCATTGTTCTTTATTTTTTTGATGGATTCATGTGTAGTATACAATGTTTTTCAGAAGATTCTATTCGATTACTTGATTGTATCACAGGTCCTTTGCTTATGTTACATTTTGGATTTTGTTTTAATCTTTATTTTTTTGCATGCAACTTGTGTATGTTATTTATAATTACGATTTCTTGTTTTAAAGCCAATTTCTATTGCTTGTTTTCATATTCAATCGATAGGGGTTTTTAATGTTTGATGTATGATATTAAAAACTATAATTAGATCATTCTTTGATATTCACTTGATCCTCGTGCCATCTTTATATTCTGGTTGGCTTGCGTTGTTGTTTAATGACAAAGGATCGAGTTCTGAACTAGGTGTTAATCTTGATGGTAAGTGTTTACGCCTAGATCTTTGAAAGTAGCAACCACTTTTCTTTGATTGATGCAAATTAAGCGGGGAATTGCGGAGAAACACGAAGTTGCTATAACAGTCTTTGTAGGGAGCTTGTTTGGTGCTGCTGGCTGCTTGCCAAAGGAAAAGCGAGGAATTGCAGTAAACACGGTTGCTTTAACCAAGTGCTTGGAGACATGTCCGAGGTTGTTGAATGGTGTAGGCGTAATTCAAAGATCGGATGGTGCCTTGGAAGTGATAGGAATTTGCAAAACACAGTGTAATAGTTTAGTCTCCTAGCTAACCCTCTTGATCCTATTTCTCTTAGTGCATACGGTCCACAGATCCTATGGATTGGACTTGTATTATTTTTTTTTTGTAAATAAAATTTTATTCTTTTTGATCCAAAAAATAAAACTATAATCATAGGATCTAGAAATTTTATTCTTTTTTTCTTTTGTTTTTTCAATGAATTTTATGTGCTTTTTATATTTCGATGTTATCATGTGATTTTGTTTGAGGTCCTTGTTCTTCTTTTGCATATCATGTTTGTTCAAAAATCATGTTGACTTGGCTTTTACGGATCGACAATGCTATCGATCTGAACCGTTCTGTGACATTTTCTTAGTATCCTGTTGCATATTTTCCCTTTTTAATTTGTTTTAAAGTAATTTATATATGGTTTTATTGCATATTGTATTCCTAAATAGTGGCTCGTGAAAAAGGGTTTGAGAAAGGATAGAGTCGGCGGGGAGTTCATGATGGTTTTTTAAATGAGTTAGGAGATTCTTTGTCCTCGATTAATCCTATTTTTTGGGGTATCTTTGCTTATCAAGGTAATTTTTCTTGACAATCTTATAAAATGATTTCTCTTTTATGTCATTTTGTTTTGTTTTAGATGAAGTCCCCAACTATTGTATGTTATGATTTTACTGGGATAAGTGTATCTCTTGTGGTCATGAAACTGTGCTTTTGAGTCTTTTAGAGGAATACATTGATGGATCAATTTGTTTGTTAGAAGAATGTCTTTGTAGTTTCTCCCAATCCGAATTCAAAAGTGAATGTGTTGGATGTGGCATTGAATGTGTAAAAACAAAACAATTTTGTTTGATAGCCTTCTGAGGTTGCTATCATTAACCTTGTAAGGTTTAAAGTTGGACTCACTTATGAAAGAATGGTTTGTTCGTTTCATTTCCCATTCAACTCAATCTTTCTCCTTACTTATCACTAACTTCTGGTGTGGCGATACAAAGTATGACTTATCTGTGATAATAGTACATCTTGGGCCGTCTTTAGAAGCAGGCCACTATATTGCCTCACGTTAATCTATTTGGAGAAAACTGGTTTGAAATGAGTGATTCTTGATGCGTCTGTGTTCTTAAGTTTTTAAATTGTAATGTTCAATTTATTTATTCGAGTTGCCTATATTAAATCTGTTAAAATTTTTTTGAATCAAGGTGCGGAAGTTTCCCAAGATGTAGTACAAAGCAAAGGCATACATCACATTCTATGCCCAAAGTGGATCTCGGAAAATCTCCACTTTTTGGATACTCTTTCTAGGACTGTCTAGTAGCTTACTTTTGAAACAGTTGTATCTGATTTTGTTTACAATGGATTCAATTTCTCATTGTTCTTTATTTTTTTGATGGATTACGTGTGTAGTATACAATGTTTTTTCGAAGATTCTATTCGATTACTTGATTTGTATCTGATCCTTTGCTTATGTTACATTTGGATTTTGTTTTAATCATTATTTTTCGCATGCAACATTGTGTATGTTATTTATAATTACGATTTCTTGTTTTAAAGCCAATTTCTATTGCTTGTTTTCATATTCAATCGATAGGGGTTTTTAATGTTTGTGTATGATATTAAAAACTATAATTAGCGTATGTTCTTTGATATTTCGCGTCCTCGTGCCATCTTTATATTACGGTTGGCTTGCCGTTGTTGTTTAATGACAAAGGATCGAGTTTCTGAACTAGGTGTTAATCTTGATGGTAAGTGTTGTACGCCTAGATCTTTGAAAGTAGCAACCACTTGTTCTTTGATTGTTACGAAATTAAGCGAGGTGCAGTAGGCTTCAAAAGTTGTTATAACCAGGTTCTTGAGGGAGCTTGTTTGGTCTTCCTTTTGCAAAGGAAGCGAGGTGCGGTAAAGAAAGTTGCTTTAACTAAGTGCTTGGAGACATGTCGAGTTGTTGAATGGTGTAGAGCGTAATTCAAAAGATCGGATGGTGCCTTGGAAGTGATAGGAATTTGCAAAACACGTGTAATAGTTTAGTCTCTAGCTAACCCTCTTGTCTCGTTGTTCTCTTAGTGCATACGGTCCTGATCCTATGGATTGGACTTGTATTAACTGTTTTTTTTGTGAATAAAATTTTATTCTTTTTTGATCCAAAAAAATAAAACTATAATCACCGGATCTAGAAATTGTGTTTTATTTACAGATATTGTTACAACTACAATTAGGAAATGTATTTTTTGTGGCCTTTATAAATTTTTTATCAACTACATATAGTGGAAAAATTTACAACTAGACATTGTCTTGGTGATCATATCGGTAACATTATGATCACATAAAACCTTGACATTTGGACTTCTACGCGATTACCCTACGATAAAATGCAGCCTCACATCAATGTGTTTGGTTCGCTCATGATAGGTATTTGAATTCTTGATAGGTGTATTGCACTTTGACTATCACATTTTCGGTGATAACTTCACCTTGAATTTTCGACTCCTTAGCAAAACCTTCAAGCCACAATGCTTCTTTCACAACTTCAATTAAAGCAATATATTCCGCTTCAATGGTTGATAATGCAACAACCTTCGAGTGGTGCTTTCAACTAATTGTTGTACCAACAAAGTGAAAACATATCCGAGAGATAGATTTTACGGAATCCATACAACTGCGCATAATCGAGTCGACATATGCTTGATTCGATTTACTATCTTCACCAAGGCTCCATCATAAATTAAGACTCGTTGGAGATCCATTTATGTACCTTAGAATCCACTTCAATGCTTGTCGTGAGCATTTCTAGGATTCGCCATGTACTACCACGGACTTCTTGCATATGCTATGTCGGTCTAGTACAAACCATAACATACATCAAAGAGCGTACTACATTAGCATATGAGATGCTATTCGTATAAGCTCTTTCGACCTCGATCTTGGGACGATCAATACTTAGCTTGAATTGAGGGTTTGTTGGAGTCCTGACGGGCTTGATTCTACATACCAAACTTTTCGAGAATCTTACGTAAATATGCCTCTTGAGATAAGCATAATTTGACTACTTTCATCTCTTTGAATGTCAATCCCAAGAATCCGGGCTGCTCTAGATTCTTCATTTGAACTCCTTATTGAGTTCAACCTTCACCCATAATACCTCTTGACATTGTTACTTGCTATGAGAATGTCATCAACATAAAGCAACAAAATAAAAATGAATTACGGGACAAAATGCGAAGTAAACCGGATTGGTTGAACGACTTCTAACGAAACTTATGTGCCATGAATTTGTCGAATCTCCTATTCCACGTCGAGGAGATTTTCTCGGCTCATATAAAGATCTATTCAACTTGCACACATAATCTTCCTTTCCATTTTCGACATACCCTTGAGTTGCCTCATCGAGATTGTTTCATCTAGATCACCATACAAGAACACAATCTTTACATCCACTTGTTCAGGTTCAAGACGAGCGGTGCCACCATGGCAAGCAACATTCGAATGGACCTATGCTTCTAACAGGAAAACACATCATTGAAATCTACATCTTCTTTCGGTGAAATCCCCACCTTGACCTTGCCTTTTATCTTTTCGGCGCCCTCCTTGATTCCTTCCTTAACTTTGAAAATCCATTTACAACGACTAACTGGCTCAACGGGTTTCTTGATAAATTCCCAAGTGTTGTTATCATGAAGAGACTTCATCTCAATCCATGACCTTCATCCATTTAGTCTTATTTGACTCATCATAACTTCCTTATGGTCCCTTGGTTCTTCGTCTAGAACCTCACTTGCAGAGATTAGGGCATACACTATAAGATCTGCATACCCAAATCTTTGAGATGGCTTGATGACTCTTCGTTTCCTATCTCTTGCCAATAGATAGTCATCGACAATTTCCTCAACTTCATCAGCATCCTCGGCTTCTTCGACTTTACCTGGGATATGCAATTCAACATCAACATGCTCCAGCTCAACAGGAATCTCTACCTGTTCTAGCTCTTCGTCAGATACTTCTGCACTTCGACCAACATCATTCGTTTTCTTGAAAACCATTTCAGCTTCGTTGAAAACAACATCTCGACTGGTGATAATCCTTTTGTGACCTGACTCTAGGCACCATAGTGTATAAGCTTTGACTCCTTTAGGGTATCCGTGAACATGCATTTAATAGCTCTAGGTTCGACCTTGTCTTGCATAATGTGAGCATAGGCTATAAAGCCAAATACTCTCAGTTTGTCGAGATTTGGCGGATGTCCCGAGCAAACTTCTTCAGGTGTCTTGATATCTAACGTAGTCGAATGACATCTATTTATCAGATATGTTGTTGTCGAAGCTTCTCGAGAAACATCTTCTTTAACTGACACTAGTCAACATGCATCTAACTCTCTCCAAGATGGTTCGATTAAACTTTTCATTAAACCATTTTGTTGTGGAGTGCCCCTCTGGAAAGTTGCACTCCTTGGGCGATTCTTACTTATTGTAGCATCTTGGACAAAAGCGTCTATATAAGTCATTTACACAAATAATATATTAATCCTATTAAAATAGCTTATCACGTTTAGGAAATAAATATTTTGTGAATAGAATGGCATCATTGTCGCATGCCAAAAAAGCTTAAAAGCACGAAAAGCATGAACAATGTTATGGTTCCGTCGTCCCTAACAACATTAGCTTTTTGTTGAACTTGAGGCCCGGTAAGTTTTAGGGGCCCGTAGTCGGTAAAATGTTCTTATAGGAAAAACTATATATATATATATATATATATATATATATATATATATATATATATATATATATATATATATATATATATATATATCTTAAAAAGGCTAGAGGCTCACATAAAAGTATGGCCTCCAAGCTAGGGTCTAGCTTACCTCGTATATAGAGCCCTTAGATATGGTGTAAGAGACCCTCTTGAGCGTGTAGTGTAACGCCTGTTTTATTTAATATTATATTATATTAATATTTTGAATTACTGTTTGCGATTGTTTTGGCGTGAAACTAATTATATTAATTAATATATCTATTAATTTACGACGTTCAGATTCGGTCCGGTAAAATATAATTCGGATCCGATATTTTAATTCCCAAATCATTTTAATTGATTGAATTAATTATATTAATGATATTATTGGTTAGGAGTGTGAGGATTAATTGTTAGAATTGAGTTTTACACCCTTGGTTGCTAGTAAGAAAACAACCTATGAAACACTTTCCTTGTTTTCTTTCCAACCTAGCACATCATAGCCAAACAAGAGCAACTATGTCATGTATTTGGAGGATCAATGGGCGTTGATCAATCGAGAATGCTAGGGTAATTGTTCGAGTTGATAAAAGCGATGTTGCGAGGTGTCTGTTGGGTGTACGCCTTAGCGTATCCATTACGAGTAATTGTGAACTTGAGGTTTAACCAAGTTTTTTGGTTGGCATCTTATGCATTAAGGTGACGTGACATGGTTTAAATATCGAGCATTGAATTGTTTAGCGAATAAAGCGAGGTTGTTGGATTTGGACTAGTGAGTTATAGTCTCGAGTCGTTTGTTTAAGCCCTAGGATGGGTAGTGTACCTCAGTTTGATTATGTTTGAGTAACTTGTTGTTTTCAAGGGTGGTACGTTGGTAATCTACAAGGATGATGTGACCTTGGGATTTTCTGGAATGAGAGCAGTAACTGCAAGTGTGATTCTTGAGTTTGTGCTTATGCGTGTATGAAGGCATCTTTTCATGTTTGTGTAGCACGCGTGGTTTTATCCTTTCTATTGACTGTTTTAGTTTTGGTTTGTATAACCATTTTGTTGTTTTCGTTTTAGCGGTGGTGTCGGTGTTGTGTTGTAGGACCTTATATTCCTACCTTTGGGGACTCGTTTCCGAGGTGTTGGTTCGAGTGTATGATTAATTCTGTAGTTGAGGCGTTAGAATAGTATCGATCTTATTTGTTTGGGCCTCGAGTGAACCGGTATCTGCGATTTATGCGGTTGTTGAGTGTTATTTGGTTTAGAGTGCATTGTTTAGTCCTTGCATCTCGGCATAGTTGTTCTTGTTTGAGCGTTGTAGTTAGGGAGATGCCCTTGTGTTTGGTGTATTTTATATATTGTTTAATTGAGGCGAGGATTGAGTGGACGAATGCGTAGGCATGTCCCGTGTTATTCGTTTTGTTGAAACTTTCGAGGACGAAAAGTTTATAAGTGGGGAGAGTTATAGCTGTTTTTATTTAATATTATATTATATTAATATTTTGAATTACCGTTTGACGATTATTTTGCGATGAAACTAATTATATTAATTAATATATCTATTAATTTATCATGACGTTCGATTCGTCCGTTAAAATATTATTCGGATCGATATTTTAATTCCGGAATCATTTTAATTGATTGAATTAATTATATTAATGATATAATTGGTTAGGAGTGTGAGGATTAATTGTTAGAATTGGGTTTTACACCCTTGGTTGCTAGTAAGGAAAACAACCTATGAAACACTTTCCTTGTTTTTCTTTCCAACCTAGCACATCATAGCCAAACAAGAGCAAGAAGGAAGTTAGTGGAAATAACCTTATAAAACCATTTCCTTTGTTTTTTCTTCCCATTTTTCCAAACACACCAAAAATAGAAACATAGAGGAAAGAAGAGGGTTTTGGCATGAGAAGAACAAGAGGAGAAGATGAGGATGATCATGAGCAAAAGCTTGAGGTTGAGTTGTAAGAATCATCTTGGATCATCCAATAACTAGAGGTAAGGGTTTGATTTCTTC
The DNA here is from genome assembly GCA_021764765.1 of Vicia sativa. Lineage (NCBI taxonomy): Eukaryota > Viridiplantae > Streptophyta > Magnoliopsida > Fabales > Fabaceae > Vicia > Vicia sativa. Next base: position 265,668,160 of record CM038796.1, on the reverse strand, counting down.
CATTTCATTATAGTTAGGGTTTGATGATATATGTTGGGTTTGAGAAAAATTGATAGTAGAGTTTTATGATTTTGTTGGTTGATTGTTGAAATGTTTAGAGTTGAAAAATTGGTGTTGAGGTTTTGAGTTGGGTGTTTGATGGTTTGATTTCCATTTCTTGTTGTTAGGGTTGGTGGAATTAGTTTGGATTGAGGAAAAACTTGATAGTTGGTTTATAGGGTTTAGTTGGTTGATTGTAGAAAATATTTAGAGAAGTTGTACTAGGTGAAGAGATTATGGGTATGATGTTATTAGTATTGTTATATATGATTTATAAAATGAAACTAGAATTAGAAATGGAATGGAAATAGAAAACTTATCAGTAAACAAGAAAACAGAAAGAAAATGTGAAACTGGAAAATACAACAAAACGCAGGGTTAATGGAGGAACAACATGGAAGGTGGGAAGATGGGGGAGGCGCCCACCCCATGGTGTGAGGTGGACATCCCCCACATTGAGGCAACCACCTCCATCTCTTTGAAGCCCTTAGGGCGTGCGTCTCCAAAACAAGGGGGGGCTGCAATGAAAAATCACGTTTTTGGCTTGCTTGCTGTATTCTGTTCTTTTCTGTTTTACTGTCAACAAAACTACCTGCATAATTTATTTGATAAATAGGTCCTGTTTCTTTGTTTTCTTCATTTTCCACATAGCAATGGTTTGTATCAATAAAATATAATTAGGACATGAGAAAGCCGATTAAATTTAGAACCCGATGATGTTCCGATTTCGGTAATTTCGATGACGAAGCAAGTTGCTCCGAATTCAACGAAAATTGACGTGCTAGCTAAGTTTGACGTGTAGAACGTAGTGGTGAAGTTAGTTTTTGGAAATTATGAGTTTTTACGAGACGACCCGAAATAGGCCAATTTACGGTAAAATTGAATCGGACGGCGTTTATTAGATTTAAAGTGCGTATGGACAATCCGATTTTGGCGTCGACGATTATGATTAATACCGGTTGTTAGGGCGGTTTCGTGGCGATTATAGGTGTTTGACTATTTTCCGTTTTGAATTTAGTGAATTAATTAATAATGATGCGGTGTGAATAAGCGTAAGATTTGCGACGGTGTATTTATTAATGAATACTTGTTGATATGCAATGCAATGATATATGTTTTGTACTGATGATGTGATGATTAAATTGATGTTGTTAATATATGCTTCCGATTTGCGAATGCATGACTTTTGGTGAATTTATTAGTGATGTTTGCATAATGCAATTATGATGCGATGATATATTTATCTTGTTTTGGATAAATTATGGCGATGTGGGCTTTATGCCAATTTGGATGAGCAGCGATGATGTTTTTGGTGTTGTGTTATTTTATTGTCGAGTCACATACATTTCATAAGCGAAGAGGCTTTTATGCCAGCGATGATGGCTTTATATGCGGCGAAGATCGGCTTTATGCCAAGTGTCCCTAATTACGAATAAAGCGATGGGTACCACATGCATAACATAGTCGTGTCTCATGGAGTCGGTTATGTTTATGTTTGAGTTGTTTGGTGTTGGATTTTTGTTGATTGATGAATGATATTGAATTGCGATGATATATAATGTGATGACGTTTTGTGACGATGGGCTTTTATGCCAAAAGCGAAGATGGGCTTTATGGCAAAAGCGAAGATGGGCTTTAGCCAATTTGTGATGATTTATTTGTGTTGCTTATATTATTAGCATTATTTAATGTTGTTGGTTGATGTTGTTGTTTAAGACTGCCGTGTTAATTAGTGATGTATTAGTTTGTGACGATTTCGTGGTGACGGAGGGTTATGTGTTGTTGCGACGTTTTATGCCGATGAGGCTATGGTGATAAAGTGTAGATTATACACATTAGGATGACGAGTAAAGTAAGTGAGTTTTGATTATGTGTTGGAATTACACTTATTAATTTATAACCTTTATAATTCCGAAACTATATATATATATATATATATATATATATATATATATATATATATATATATATATATATATCATGCCTTAATTATATGTTTTGGAGTATCTCACCCTTTACTTGTTTCGCGTTACCTATATATTGGTAACGTGCGGTTATGAAGATGGAGTTTATAGCTACTTTGTTAGTAATGTCGGTGTCGCTACGATCATGCACTCGGGAGGATTATTTATGTTGTCATTGTTGTTGTTCTTTTGTTGCTTTCCTTTTGTAAATAAGAATCATAAATTATAAAAACATGATTTTGATGAGGAAGTTTAATAAAGGAGATGTGTTGATTTCTATGAATCAATTTATGTTTTCTATGATGCTATGTATCCGAAATTTATACTTTAAAATAACTGTTTTAAAGTGAGTTGTTTTGATGGTGTAACGCCTCGATTATTTAATTTATGAAAATTTAAAATTACTACGATTTTTGCATATTAAACTTTGGGTAGAATGGGGTGTACATGTAGCTAAGAGAGAATGAGTGAATGTCCATAGTTCTTGGTGAGCCCTATATTTATAAGCGTAACCATGATTAATGATCATGATTGTGCGTTGTAACCGATCACTTAATGACTTATAACGTCACGTAACCGATCCATAAGTAACATAGCGTATATAACCGCTATTTAACATGTTCCGTAACAGAGACCAACCCGGTTCGGTACTACCCAACAAACATAGTTAGGCCGCAGATATACGTTTATTGTATTCGGCCTAAGTACCCGGCTCCGACCTTGGGGTCTCGCCGAGGTGCTTCCCGGTTATCAGCTAGCAGACCCATCTCGGTCTCTAGTTATCACTCCTAGCCCGGACAATATATTTTATGTATGATCATCTTTAATTTCATTAAGAGATCTATTAAATCTTCTCGTTGTTCTTCTTACAGATTTTTTTCAATATTTACGGATAGTTTTGCAGATTTTGAGTGTTTATCTCATAGTTCTACGTTTAGATAATTTTTCTCACTATTATTGCTTAGGTATAAGAGAGGTATTTGTATAGAAGATTATTCCTTACAAATTTGTGAAACTTTTTGTGGTTAAATAAGTTGGGTCACACCTTATGTTTAACTGTTTAAGAGCTTTTGAACTTATGTTTTGTTTTTGTTTCGTGGGTTGGAAATATTTTAATTATTTCTACAGGTAAAAGAATAAACAAATTATAAATATTTTCATACGGTATAAATAATGATTCAAAATATAAAAAGAAAGAAAGAAGAAGTAGGATTTGAATCATTAAGATTTGAATTACATATGTTTTCAGTTACATGTATTTGGATAGTTTTTCAATTACATGTATTTTTAAAAACAAGTAACATTTGAACCACTGTAAAAGCTAAACCATTATCTTAATATGCATTCATATTTAACAATTTAGTCTTTTTTTTTTTGCCATGAAAAATGAATTTGAAAATGATATATAATGTTATTTTTAAAAAATATTATGATTTTTTTTTTTTTTTACAATTTTCCTTATAAAATTGACTAAGTCATGGTTGGTTTGAAATGCTAATATGACATTTGCATGTTAACTGGCGGGAGAGGTGGAATTTGGTCCTTTATAGAATGATCTTATCTTTCTTAAAATTCAAAGGAGAAACTTTCCCAAGAATAAAGTAGCAAATTAAAACACACAAACATATCAAAAATATTTATATATACAAAGATGCTATATATATATATATATATATATATATATATATATATATATATATATATATATATATATATATATATATATATATATATATATATATATATATATATATATATATATATATATATATATATATATATATATATATATATATATATTCTAATACCTTCCTTTATATAACAAACCCTCTTACTCGGGTCTCTCTCGATGCGTTGCGTTTAGTTCACGCTAGTCGCATCGCATATCTTTATTTATTTAGGGTATTTGAGTTTTCCCCTTTTTCATCTCATTTTCTTGCTTTGGTAACAATAAAGCTTGATACTCGCGACATCTTTTAAAATAAATCAAAAAGTAAATCGTTTTGAGCACGAGATTCGTTCGATTCGATTCTCTCATTAAATCACACCGCGAACAACGCCTCGCCTATGTTGTACTTCTTTATTCAGCGTTTGGATTTATTGCGGTGGTGGCGAGAGACCTCGTGGTCGAGTCAGGGATCTCCGAGCGCTCAAGCGAGCAGATCATGTTGTCCACGAGGCGGGATTTGGCGCTTCTGGCGGTCGGGGAACCCGCGATCTTCACACTCTTGGCGGGTCTTTTCAAGTGGGACGAGTTCGAACTCGCCGTCTGGGATCGGCGAAGATCTTGGTAACAGATTACGTCGACTTCCTCCTTGGAATCGGTGTAGAGCTCGATCGAGTCCACCGTGGGGCCTTGTGGTTCCTCATTCCAAGGAGGTTCGACCCAAGGATTGTTCCTCACTTCGTCCTGCTGGGCTGGAGGGTCGACTAGGGTCTTTCCCTTAGCCGCGGCGTTGTGGCACCGCCTGGCTGCTCTGATGTCCCCGCAGATGGTTGTCACACGTCCCCTCTTGGTGTAAAACTTCATCTTGAGGTGGACCATCAAGGGAACAGCGGTGACCTCGGCCAAGGTGCTTCTCCTCAGAATCACATTGTAGAGCGAGTGACAGTCTACCACCAGAAATCGCACCTTAGTTTGTTGGGAAGCGACACCTTTGCCAAAGGTGACAAAGAGCTCGACATACCCGCACGATCTGGAGGTTGATCCGTAGAATCCACGGAGGTCGGATCCCGTGGGGTGATAGGTGGGTCTCATCGAGTGGAGGATGTGGAAATGATGTGTGTATATCACATCCACGAAGCTCCCTAAATCGACTAGTATCAAGCGGACCTCGAATTTCACCATCTTTGCCTTGATAAGGAGAGGATATGGGAGTTTGGTGCTCCTCGAGCGTTACTCGAGGTAGAAGGTGATCGGCTTCGACCTACGTGGGCTGTTGAGACCGTTGACCGGACCTTCGATCAATTCATAGAACTTCCTCTTAGCGGAGTTGATCGACAAATGGTTGTCCGCCCCGCTAGATATGACCATGGCTACGGGGAACTTCTCCCACCCGCGTGGGTGAGCAGGGAGGTCTCCGTCGAGGGTGCCTGGGATCCTGAAGTCCTCGGGTCTGGTTACCGAGTAAGCAATTTGGTAAAGACTTGTATCCCCTTGCAGCCTGGGCTCTTCCTCGACCTCCTTAACCTCCCTGGTCTCACAGGAGGTCTCAGGTCTCTTATATTACTCGAGTCTTCCACCTTTGATCATTGTTTCTATGGAGTCCTTAAGGTGGATGCAGTCCTCGGTGAGATGGCCGTGACTACAATGGTACTTGCAGTACTTTGAACGGAATGCTCCCGATTTAGGTGGTGTAGGCTTGGGGAATTTGACACCACCGTCTTTAAATTCTGTGGCCGTGCATTTGGCCAGGATACGCTCACGGGAAATCGTCAGCGGGGTGTATTCAGTAAAGCGCCCGACAATGCCGCGCTGCTCGTGGGCCTCCCGAGGCTTCTCTTCCCTCCGCCTCTCCCCGAAACGACGGGAGGATCCGACCTCCTTTCTTGGGCCGGGTTGTTGAGAGGAACCGGCTGCTCCACGGTTCCTTGAATATCAAGCTCGATTGACAGCCTCCTTCTCCTCGTACGTTATGTATTCTCGGGCCCTGTCGAGGAGGGCATCGAACGTTGCAGGGGGTTCGATGCCGACAACTTTTCTAAAATCTGTGCCAGGGAGGAGCCCTCTCTCCAGCAAGTATCTCTTCATGTGATCGTCGCAAGGGACCTGGATGGCTTCCCTGTGGAAGCGATCAATAAATTCGCAGAGAGATTCATCGCTCCTCTGGATGATGGCCTCTAGGGAGGCCTCGGTCTTGGGGTGCCTGCGGGAGGCAGTGAAGATGCTAGTAAACTAGGCCTTCAAATCCCTCCAAGAGTGGATAGATCCAGCGGGTAAGCTTTTGTACCAATCTATGGCTGTCTTTCTCAGCGTGGTAGGGAACAACCTACATTTTATCGACCCACCGACGTTGAGGTAATGAAGCATTGCTTCAAATCCGTCAATGTGGTCGATGGGGTCGTCCACCCCATCGTAGCTGGTGAGTTGGGGAGGTTTCTCCATTCCCCTGGGGATGAGGACCTCCATGATCTGGGATGACAGGGGACCGCGAGGGTCTTCTTCGTTGCTTCGCTCAGGGGAGCATGACGGGGAGTGATGGTGTCGATGGTGTTTACGGGGAAGATCCTCTGGTCGAGGGTTTCCTCCGCAACTCTTCTTCCTTGGATCCTCGACCCTGCGCTCTTTGCGGGGAGGGGAACAGGCCCCGCGCTCCTTGCGGGGAGGGGAGTTGGACCGCCTTCTCGTGGGCAGTTCCTGCTGATTTCTCTCGGGCACATGTCCTCGACCCTTCGACCGACGAGTTGGGCTAGGGGTGTCTTCCCTCCGGGTCCTCCGCGGGGGAGTCTGGGAGAGATGTCTTCTTGGAGAAGGGGACCAGGAGTTTGGCCTTCGGTGCCTCTTGGGCGAGTAACGTGAGGTTTCCAACATGTTGAGGTGCTCCCCTTGGGTGAACAACATTAGGTTCGTCTGGTTGATGGTGCAAGCGTGGCCAAACCGGTTTGAAGTACCATGCGTGAGCTGTCGAGAGGAGGAGGTGTCGCCGTCCCTTGCGTCGATCTCGGGGATGTTGTTGTTGTTGATCATATCGTGAGAGTGTTCTCGTTGTTACTTGAGTGGCCATGGAGCATGGTTTATTTTTACCTTAGGATGAGGAAGGCGGAAACAAGTTTCCCACATACGGCGCCATCGATTGTACGATCATAAGGATCGTCAGGCCCAAGCTGCTGCTTGGAAAGAGATGGGGATACACGAGATACTACGATGTCAAAGTAAGAAGAGGCGAGGAGAATGCAAGTAAGTAAGTGATAGTGAATAGAATACGGAATGAGAACCTATTGATAACCCGGTCTAGTTAGTGGGTTAGTGCAGACGAGACCCACTAAGAGCTTGTGTGTACAAGGAGTCCCGCCACGTGGCCTCCACCACAGTCTGCGCTATGAGATATAAAAGCGGTTGATGGTAGCTTCTACTGTTGGCCACGTGGCCCTAGTCGGTACGTGGGGCTGTCTCCTACCAATTATGGGCATGTGGACCCTTAAGTTCATCAGTCCACTAGATTGGACCTAAAAGATGATGGACAAAGTGTTAGGCCAATCTAAAACAATAACCTTTTCCCTTTTATGGTTTGCCCTATTTATGTTTATTTTTTAATATAAAAGTTTATCCAAAAGATAATAATTTTAGTATATATTTATTTATATTTATTTATTTAAATCGCACATACAAATTTGATTACTCAAAACCAAATGATCTTTTAATCTCATGGTATATTGAGAAAAGACGTGTAGCTTTTTTTTCCAAGCTTAAACACATATCAACTAAATATAAAATTTCACAAGCTTTTTAGTTAGAATATTAAAATATTAAAGTTATATATATATATATATATATATATATATATATATATATATATATATATATATATATATATATATATATGATACTTTTAAATATTAATAAATAAAATAAATAATTTTAAATTTATTGACCAATTCTTTAAAATAAATATTTAAAAATAACTACTAATGTCAATAATGAGGCAATTTATATATTTAATATAATATTAAATAATTTAATGATTTATTTAATATAACTTTTAATATTTATTTTGTAAAATGGATAAATTAATTAAAATTCGTGAAGTTTACGATGAAGAAGTAGAAGATTATGATGATGAAGTTTACGATGGCGAGGATGAATTGTCACTTCTTTTCGAAGAAAAACTCGGAATAAAATACAAAACAACTTTCTATAAATACAAGCACTAGAAAAGAAAGCTTCAAGAATAATAGTTAGCAAGAAGAAAGGTCTCATGGAAACATGGTATAATCCAGATCGAATACGACGATTGCGAGACCAAGCGAGTCCACTAACTTATAAACTTAATTGTCCCTTGTTTTGTATATTTTCCTAATATGATAATAAATAAAAATAGTCCACATAAGTCCTAGATCTAAAAAGGTCCCATAAGTACAAGAGATAAAGGGTGTCTAATATATTTCCTTATCTAATTAACTCGCGAACCTAGTAATCTCTGAAATAATTAGGGTTTTTCGTTTCTTTTCCGTCCTTAGGACAAAATAGTGGTGACGACTCTCTTATTTTTTGCCGGTTACGACAACTGGCAACTCTGTCGGAGACAGACCCCTTAAGTTAGAGTTTATCATATCTTTAGCTCTATGACTTCTTGGATTTTTAATTTTATTTCTTTATTTATTTTTGTTTTATTCATTGTTCTTTCATTTATCATATTTATTCTCCCTTCATTCTTATTATATTTTATATATTTGTTGGTGGAATTTATTTGCATGATTAAAACCTTAGATAAGGGGTTGTCAATTGTGAAGAGGTTTAACATCCCTATGCATTTTGCGACAACTCTTCTTATAGTGGGTCGAATTCTGAGAAATATCTTTATAGGGTTAGCCTCTCTTGGAGATAAAACTTTGGATTTGACCAATGACTCTAGTGACATACCCAAAGAAAAACAAAATCTCATGGTGAAACCTTGCATGACCTACAAGATGAGAGTCTTGATCTACATAAAGGCTTCACTTAAGAGAAGCCCCATGCCTTTGCCCTTATGTTTTATCAAGATATCAATCATACACCCGTAGTGGTTACCTTTAATCATTAATATTCCTACACCCATGTCTTCTTTTGTTTAGCCGTAGCGCTTTCATTTGTCAGATCATAATTCCTAGCACAGGGGTTTCCTTTTAACGTAACCCATAAGGTTTTTCTTGTCTTTCATAATCCCTAGCACATGGGTTTCTTTTTGTATATCATATTTCCTAGTTTATAAGAGTTTCCCTTTTATCTATTCATATCCCTAAACCTCTAAGGGTTTCCATCTGTATTATCATCCCTAAACCCGATTGGGTTTCCTTAGGTCTATCTTTACCCTAAGTTTGCATTGCATCATGAATTTTTTTAACATATCCAAAAAACGATTTTTTTTGCATACCTCTATATTTTCATTCGCACACATGTACATTTCTTTTATAAGGTCACGAGCCTCAAAGAACGACCAATAATTTGAGTCTTGTTTATTAAATGCGAAAACGTCCCCACCAACGTACCTAATCGTTGGGTCTTTTACATAAGATGTAACACCCCGTTTTATTTAATATTATATTATATTAATATTTTTGAGTTACCGTTTGACGATTATTTTGGCGACGAAAATATTTATATTAATCGATATATCTATTAATATATTTGGTGATGTTTCGTTCGGTCCGATTTTTATTCTGTTCGGTTCGGTAAAATATTATTCAGACCGATATTTAATTTCCCGGAGTTATTTTAATTAATTGAGTTAATAATATTATTAGATATTATTAAGGTATTAATTAATAAGATAAGTCAGGGGTGTGAGGACTAATTGTGTAGAATTGGGTGTACACCCTTAGCTTGCTAGTAAGAATTCAACATAAAACCATTTTCCTCTTTTCTTTCCATTCCAACACCAAAAGCCAAACTTAGAAACATAGAGAGAAATAGAGGATTTTGGAAGAAGAAGAAGAAGAAGAAAGAGCAAGCTTGAGGTTTGGATTTTGTTGGAGCATCTTGCAATCAACCAAGCATTTGAGGTAAGGGGTTTGATCTTCCATTTCATTATAGTTAGGGTTTGGTGATATATTTTGGATTTGGGGAAAAATTGATAGGTTGATTCATGAGTTTTGGTTGAATGATTGATCAAATAACTTAGAAAGGTTGAGTTAGGAGTATGGATTATTGGTGTTTTATTGCTAGCTTGTAGGAACTAGAAGCATTAAAATGGAAATAAGAAGTAAGAAAACCATGGAAATAACAACATGCGATATAGAAGCAGGAAGAGGAAAATGCGTGGAGGATGGAACAAGGGGGACACGCCAACCTCAGCTTGAGGGACGGCCGTCCCCCACTACTAGGCGCCCGCCTCCATCCATGTACATGGCTGGGACGTGCGTCCCTTTATGCAGGGGGAGGAGAATGAATTTTGTGGTTTTTTGTTTTCTGTATGTTGTGTTTTCTGTTTTCTGCATAATTTTTCTTTCTAGCTTCTGTTTCTTTTAAATTCTCTAAATCCACCTACTACTAGTTAGTATTAATAAAATATAATTAGGACATAAGTTAGCCGATTAAATTTAGAACCCGATTATGTTCCGATTTCCCGATTTCGGTAATTTCGGCGATGGAGCAAGTTGCTCCGAATTCAACGAAAATTGACGTGCTAGCTAAGTTCGACGTGTAGAATGTAGTGGTGAGGTTAGTTTTTGAAACTACAGTTTTCTGAAATGACCGAAATAGGCCAAATTACGGTTAAATTGAATCGGATTGCATTTTAGTCGATTTAAGACACGTATGGACAATCCGATTGCGATGTTGACGGTTATGATTAATGCCGGTTATTAAGAATGGCTTTCGCGATGATTATTAGTGTTTTGACTATTTTTCCGTATTTGGAATTTGGTGAATAAATTGATAATGATGTGGTGTGATTAAACATGATGTTTGCGATAATGTATTTATTAATGAATACTTGATGATATGCGATGCGATGATATGTTTATCTTGATGTGGATAAATATGGCGACGTGGACTTTATGTCAATTTTGATGAGCGATGATGATGTTTTTGTTGTGTTGTTTTTATTGTCGAGTCACATACATTGCATTGGCGACGAGGGCTTTTATGCCAAGCGACGATGGGCTTTATGCCAAATGTTCCTAATTATGGACAAAGCGACGGGTACCACATGCATAACATAGTCGTGTCTCATGGAGTCGGTTATGTTTATGTTTGAGTTGTTTGGCGTTGGGTTTTAATTGATGGATGATGTTGAATTGCGATGATATATGATACTTTGTGTTGATACGAGTATAATGATTATGTGACGAAGTTAAAGTGTTAATTTTATACACTAAATGCTAATTTAAAGTATGTAAGCTTTTAATATATGTTGACATACTCTTATCAACTTATATCATTTATAATTCCAAAACTATTTATATATTTTATCTTGCCTTTAATTATATATTTTGGAGTATCTCACCCTTTACTTGTTTCGCCGTTGCCTTTATATTGGTAACGTGCAGGTGATCCATGAGGATGATGAGGATTAGCTCGAGTCTCTTTATTTTGAGTTGCTCTGCTCTGATCGTAGTAACACTCGGGATTTGGGCGACATTATTATTTTGATAGGATAGTTTATGTATACTATCTTATGATGTTATAACTTTATGTATTGATGATAACATGATGATATGTATATTTTGTGAACACATCCGCTGTGCTGTGAATAGTCATATGTTTATATGATGAATTATGATATAAATCGGTATATCCGACTTTTGATGTTTGTGATGTGCATTGTAATGCAAAGTGATGAAAACACGAATATGTGATGCCTCAATTTATGTTGGATGAAATTTTGAAACTCTGATATTATTATTTATTCCGAGGGGTAGAATTGGGGTGTTACATTAGTGGTATAGGAGCAGGTAGATCTGTCCGACCAAGTTGTTGAGTCTGTTGTTGTCTAACAATCAAGTATTGTTTTTTGTTGATTCCAATCCTTGTTTTGTTGTGAGCAGAAGTTGTTATGGCTGGAAGGAATGTTGGTAGGAATGATGAGGCTCTTGCTGCTGCTATGCAGGCAATAGCTCAGGCTTTCCAACACCCGCCGAATGCTGACAAGAATGCTGGGTCTCGTAGTTTGGCAACCTTCCCAAGAGAGAATCCCCCTACTTTCCAAGGAAAGTATGATCCTGAAGGTGCTTTAACGTGGTTGAAGGAGATTGAAAGGATCTTCCGTGTGATGGATTGCACTCCTATGCAAAATATCCATTATGGTACTCATAAGTTAAGTGATGAGGCTGATGACTGGTGGGTTGACACCCGTCAGAGGCTTGAGGTTGCTGGTGAGGAGGTGACGTGGGGAGTTTTCTGTAGGGAATTCATGAGGAAGTATTACCCGGAGGATGTTCGGGGAAAGAAGGAGATAGAGTTCCTTGAGCTGAAACAAGGGAATATGTCTATCACTAATTATGATGCAAAGTTTACCAAGCTGGCTAAGTTCTATCCTCACTATGATGGAGAGAATGTCGAATTTTCTAAGTGCATTAAATTTGAGAATGACTTGCGTCCTGAGATTAAGAAAGCGATTGGTTATTAGAAAATCTATGTCTTTGCGGATTTGATTGATAGTTGTAGAATCTTCGAGGAAGATAGTAATGCACACTATAAGATTATGTCTAATAAGAGGAACAAGGGTCAACAGAGCCGTGGGAAACCATATGATACTCTGGCTGGTAAAGGGGAAACATAAAGTGTTTCAAGGGCGAAGGACTAGTGGGGGAGATGCTCCTGCTAGTATTGTTTGTTACTAGTGTGGGAAACCTGGCCACAAAAGTAATGTTTGTCGAAGTGATGTGAGGGCTAAGGAGAATAAGGTGGGATGTTTCTGATGTGGAGAAGTGGGTCATGTGACTCGTGATTGCAAGCATAAGGATGTGGTCTGTTTTAATTGTAGCGATGGAGGTCACATTAGTTCTCAATGTAAGAAGCCTAAGAGAACTCAAGGAGCTGGAAAGGTGTTTGCTTTGTCGGGTGCTCCGACGATAAACAAAGATGGTCTTGTTCGAGGTACTAGTTTCATTAATAACATTTCTCTTATTACTATTATTGATACTGGTGCTACTCACTGTTTTATTGCTGCTGATTGTGTAAAGAGATTGGGTCTCACTTTGTCATCTCTAGATAGAGATATGGTGGTTGAAGTTTCGGCTAAGGGAACGATTACTACTTCTTTTGTGTGTGCAAGTTGCCCTTTATCAATCTTTGATAGAGACTTTATGGTGGATCTTGTTTGTTTACCGCTTTTTGGGTTGGACGTGGTTCTGGGTATGGATTGGTTGAAAGCTAATTATGTCCATATCAATTGCTATGACAACACTGTGAGGTTTTCTTCCTTAGTGGAAGAAGATCAAACTATGTTGATGTCGACGAAACAGTTGAATGAGTTCATGAAAGATGAAGCATTGGTTTTCTTGTTGATGGCGACTCTTTTTGTGGAGAGTCAATCCGTGATTGAAAACTTTCTGGTGGTGTGCGACTTTCCCGAAGTATTCCCTGATGAGATTCCTAGTGCACCTCCAGAAAGAGAAGTTGAATTTTCTGTGGATCTTATCCCTGGTACCAGACCTATCTCTATGACACCATACAGGATGTCCTCATTTGAGTTAGCAGAATTGAAGAGCCAATTAGGAGATTTGCTCGAGAATAAGTTTGTTAGACCAAGTGTGTCACCGTGGGGAGCTCCTGTGTTATTGGTGAAGAAGAAAGATGGTAGCATGAGACTTTGTATTCATTATCGTTAGTTGAATAAAGTAACTATCAAGAATAGGTATCCACTTCCTAGAATTGATGATTTGATGGACCGATTGGTTGGCGCTCGCATGTTTAGCAAGATTTATTTGAGATCGGGTTACCATCAAATAAGGGTGAAAGAAGAAGACGTTCAGAAAACTGCTTTCAGGACAAGGTATGGACATTACGAGTATTCGGTGATGTCTTTCGGTGTCACTAATGCACCTGGAGTATTCATGGAGTACATGAATTGTATTTTCCATCCTTACTTGGATCATTTCGTGGTTGTTTTGATTGATGATATTCTGGTTTATTCTAAATCGAAAGAAGAGCATGCAGAACATTTGCGCATTGTGTTAGAAGTTCTGAAAGAGAAGAAGCTTTATGCTAAGTTGTCAAAGTGCGAGTTCTGGTTAAGTGAATTGAGATTTTTGGGGAATGTCATTTCTGGTGATGGAATTGCGGTTGATCCTTCTAAAGTTTATGCCGTGTTAAGATGGGAAACTCCTAAGTCTGTTACTGAAATTAGGAGTTTCTTAGGTTTGACTGGTTACTACAGGAGGTTCATTGAAGGTTTTTCTAAGTTGGCACTTCCTTTGACAAAGTTGACTAGTAAAGGAGCTGCTTTTATGTGGGATATCAAGTGTGAAGAAAGTTTTGTTGAATTGAAGAAAAAGTTAACAACGGCTTCGATCTTGATTCTACCTAATCCTGATGAACCGTTTGTTGTTTATTGTGATGCTTCTATGATGGATTTAGGTGGGGTACTTATGCAAAATGGCAAGGTGGTTTCTTATGCTTCTAGACAATTGAACGTTCATGAGAAAACTATCCTACTCACGATTTGGAACTTGCAGCGGTTGTTTTTGTACTTAAGATTTGGAGGCATTATCTTTATGGTTCTAGATTTGAAGTATTTAGTGACCATAAAAGCTTGAAGTACTTGTTCGATCAAAAAGAGCTTAATATGAGGCAAAGGCGGTGGCTTGAATTGTTGAAAGATTACGATTTTGGATTGAATTACCATCCTGGTAAAGCTAATATGGTGGTTGATGCTTTAAGTCGAAAGACTTTGCATATGTCACTTTTGATGATGAAAGAGTTGGAAATGATTGAACAATTTAGAGATATGAGTCTTGTGATAGAAGTGACACCGAAGAGTGTTATCTTGGGAATGTTGAAGATCAATAATGATTTCCTTGATAGCATTAGAGAAACTCAGAAGCTTGATGTGAAACTTGTTGATTTGTTGGTTGGTATTGGACAAACTGAAAATGAAGATTTCAAGTTGGATGCTCAGGGTGTTTTGAGGTTCCGAGATAGGATTTGTATTCCCGATGATGTGGATTTAAAGAGAATGATCTGGGAAGAAATTCATAGATGCAATTTGAGTATTCATCCCAGGCGACCAAAATGTATCAAGATTTAAGGAAACTATTTTGGTGGCGGGTATGAAAAGAGGTGGCCGGTTTGTTTATGCTTGTTTGACTTGTCGAAGTCTAAAGTGGAACATAAGAAACTGCGAGGTTGATGCAACCGTTAGAGATCCCGAATGGAAATCGGATAGCATTTCTATAGATTTAAATAGAGGTTTACCGAATACACCAAGAGGACACGATGCGATTTGGGTGATTGTTGATTGGCTTAAGAAGTCGACTCACTTTATTCCTATTAACATCACTTATCCCGTATCGAAGTTGGCGGAGATTTATCCGCATGTGATTGTTAGATTACATGGTATTCCTTTTTGTATTGTTTCGGATAGAGATCCGAGGTTCGCTTCTGAATTTTGGAAAAGCTTGCAAGAGGCTTTGGGTTCCAAGTTGAGGTTAAGTTCGGCTTATCATCCTCAAACTGATGGTCAGACGGAAAGGACGATCCAAACGTTGGAAGACTTGTTATGTGCATGTATTCTTGAACATGGTGGTTCATGGGATACATATTGTAACACCCCTTCTAATTTCCCCGCGATTTATATATTTAATCAGAGTTTTAACATAACGAAAAGGCGTCACAATTTAAAAATTTAAAAATGATAAAACGTCATAACAGTAATCATGCTTTTACTGAAGAACTCATTAAATATTTCAAAACCAAAGATTATGTTTTACACAGCGGAAATAACATAAAACTCGGAATAAACACAATTCGTAGTTATTCCAAACATAAACTCAAAAGAAACAAGTTAATTCGGTGATCCCAAAACAATCGTTCCCTAGTGTTACAACTACCAGAGCATGACACTGACACGCAGACTATCTAAATAGCACAGCTCTATAAGCCATCCTCACCAATTCCCGAGCAGCTAATCACTTCAATCTGAAATCATCAAAGTAAGGGTGAGATTTCATCAAGATTAAAATGCATTATACATTTCTTTAAAACAATAAAACAATCAATTCATTATTCCACCCTCATTAGTTTATTCAGATTCCCGTTCTCCAATACAGATCACACAGATCAAAATGTATATAATAACAATCAATGCAATTATAACACTGGAAACCATCCTAAAATGTTATAATTACATATGCAATGCAGACTTCATGCATGTGGTGCCAAACGTGAACCAAGTTCACACCCTGTTCCGTTTACACTTCGGAAAACAGCGTCAATCATCGATTCGCCCATACACCACTGGGTCAAGAATCCAGCCTCACCAACACTATCCACTGGGTACGGGTATTGGCAAAACAAGTCAAATTCCACACAATGGGAATTAGCTCCACCAGAATGCATATGCATGCACATCAAAAGCATGCAACATTCAACACAGATTATGACCACATAAGATATCATAAACCATCATCAACCACAACATGATATCAGTACCTATCATGAAATAAATCATCCCAAAAGCATAAATATGCCAAACGCTTACCCTTCAATTAGTAAGACTATCACCGGTATATACAACAACAACAACTCATGATATCAACAAGTATCATGAATATACAACATCAGCAACAACATATAATAGCAATACAATCATGATTATATGACGTTAATTACAACACATAGAATTAACACCCAGCCAGTATACACAAAGTTAATAACACAATGACAAATTATGACGGATCCTTCCTACGGAAGCCAAAACAATCCTTCAAGATCTCAATTACTGGTTTTGAAAATGTTTTTAATAGATTGTACTCGTTCTAAGCTTTCCAACGATACCAACTATGCCTAAATCGGATTCTGATCGCAAAGATATGACCAAAACCATTTTCGGAAAATCCTACCCATTCCTGTCCATTTTAGGTCGATCCATAAGCTCATGTGTCAACACAAAACCTGTTTGTGTCGACACAAAACACACATGTGTCGACTCATACGTAATAATTTTCCCATTTTTCAAAATCCCTTCAGTATGAGTCGACCCATGGCTTCTTGTGTCGATACAAAAACTTCTTGAGTCGACACATAACTCTCTTGTGTCGATACAAGAGTTCAAAAATCTCCACATGAGTCGATGCATAGCTGTATGTGTCGACACAAGCAGTTTTCCAACCCCTATTTTCTTAAAATAACGCAGCTTGTGTCGATGCATAGCTTCTTGGGTCGACTCATGCTGCGTTTTCCCACCAAAAACCAGTTCTATTCCCACTGTTCGCAATCCCAATCAATACCATTCATCACCAACAGCCATGGCACAATAGAAACAATAATTCTTATGTATTTCCACACCTAATTAACATCAGAATTATACTTTCTAATTATCCTACAATCATCCTACACAATTAATCATTATTATCATTCCCAATTGAATTATTACGTCGGATCCTAACATTAGGGCACAACCTAAAATTCCTAATTCGAGATTCCTAACGGATCAATTCATTCTATTGATCATCAAAACCTATAAGGCATAATAATCTGATCAAATCACCCCTTACCTCGCGATGAATATTCGAATTCTGACGATTTGGCTTTTTTCTCTCTTCTTCCTCTTCTCTTCTCTACGGTACGTAGAATGAAATCCTAATTTCTCTCCTCACTTTTTCCCTTTATTTATTCCTTTTTATTTTCCAAATAATAGAAATAAATAAATTAGATTAATTAGAGCCTTTTACTCTACACACCCCCCAATTCCACTTCACACCTCCAACACTCCCAATCATTTAATTAATTAATTAAATCCAAAAATACTAATAATTAAAATTTTAATTAGATTAATAATTAAATTTCTAATTATTTAATAATTGAATTAATTTGAGGTGTCACAACTCTCCCCTACTAAAAAGAGTTTTCGTCCTCGAAAACATATCTTAGACGAAAAGTTCGGGATACGAGTCTCTCATCTGGCTCTCTAGTTCCTAAGTAACATTTCCACCCGCTGGTCATTCCCAAGCTACTTTCACCAGTGCTATCTCTTTACCTTGCAACTGCTTCAACTTTCGATCCTCAATTCTCGCAGGTAATGTCTCAACAGTCAGATTATCTCGCACCTGTATATCATCTACCTGAATCTCATGAGACGGATCAGCAATGTACTTCCTCAACTGAGATACATGGAAGACATCATGCAAATTCGCAAGCGACGGAGGTAAAGCAATTTGATAAGAAACTCTTCCAACCTTCTTGGTAATCTGATATGGACCAATAAAGCGCAAAGTCAACTTCTTTGACTTCAAAGCTCGACCAATACTAGTCATCAGAATAAATCGCATAAACACATGATCTCCTTCACTAAACTTGAGATCCTTCCTCCCCTTGTCATGATAACTCTTCTGACGACTCTGAGAAGCTCTCATCTTCTCCTGAACCATCTTAATCTTTTCTGAAGTCTGTTGGACAATCTCCGGTCCAATCACAACACGCTCTCCAGATTCGTACCAACACAACGGTGTCCGACACCTCCTACCATACAATGCCTCAAACAGAGCCATACCAATACATGAATGAAAACTATTATTGTAGGTAAACTCAATCAATGGTAAGTAGCTATTCCAAGCTCCACCTTTTTCCAAAACACAAGCTCGCAACAAATCCTCTAATGACTGAGTCGTTCTCTCCGTCTGACTATCTGTCTGCGGATGATAAGCGGAACTCAACCTCAACTTAGTACCCAACGCTTCTTGTAGCCCCGTCCAAAACTTAGACGTAAACCTCAGATCTCTATCCGACACAATACTAGAAGGAATACCATGCAAACTTACAATCTTCTCAACATACAATTCTGCCAATCTCTCCATAGGATAATCCATTCTTATCGGAATAAGGTGAGCAGATTTCGTCAATCGATCAACAATAACCCAGGTAGAATCACAATTCTTTGCCGTCCTCGGCAGACCAGATACAAAATCCATAGAAATGCCATCGCATTTCCACTCTGGAACAAATAAAGGCTCCATCAATCCTGACGGTTTCTGATGTTCAATCTTTGACTTCTGACAAACCAAACAAGCATAAACAAACTCAACAATTTCCTTTTTCATTCCAGGCCACCAAAATAACTTTTTTCAAGTCATGATACATCTTAGTAGCACTGGGATGAATACTCAATCTACTACGATGTCCTTCTTCCAAAATACTCCTCCTAAGTTCTGTAATATCCGGAACACACACCCTATCACCAAATCTCATAACGCCATTCTCGTCAATTCAGAATTCACCTCATTGACCTTGGTTAATCAATGACAATTTATCCACTAAACCAACATTAGATTTCTGCCCAGCTCGAATTTCCTCAAGAATACCACTAGTCAACTTCAACATACCCAACTTAACACTATCAGAAGTAGTTTCACATACCAAGCTCAAATCTCTGAATTGCTCAACTAAATCCAATTCACGAACCATCAACATAGACATATGCAATGACTTCCTACTCAATGCATCTGCAACAACGTTTGCCTTACTAGGCTGGTGATTTAAACCAAAATCATAATCTTTCAGAAATTCCAACCACCTTCTCTGCCTCATGTTTAGCTCTTTCTGATCGAAGAGATACTTCAGACTCTTATGATCGCTGAATACCTCAAATCGAGATCCATACAAATAATGCCTCCACAAATTCAAAACAAATACCACTGCTGCCAGCTCTAGATCATGAGTCGGATAATTCCTTTCATGAACTCTCAATTGTCTCGAAGCATAAGCTACTACCTGCTTATCTTGCATCAAAACACCACCTAATCCCATCAAGGACGCATCACAGTACACAACAAAAGATTCTGCCGATTTGGAAAAATCAATATCGGAGCACTAGTCAACCTCTTCTTCAGCTCTTGGAATCCTTTCTCACATTCAGAATCCCAAACAAACACCTGAACCTTTCTTATCAACTTATCCGATGGCAAAGCTAACTTCGAAAATCCCTCAATGAACTTTCTGTAATAACCTGCAAGACCAAGAAAACTACGGTTGAAGCATTCTTGACGCTTTCCAGAGATACCGCTTCTACCTTCGTAGGTTCAACAACAATACCATTCTTGGAAATCACATGACCAAGAAAGCTTACTTCACTTAACTAGAACTCACACTTAGATAACTTCGCATACAACTTCTTCTCTTTCAACAATTCCAATACAACTCTAAGATGTTCTGCATGCTCTTCGTCATTCTTTGAATAGATCAGAATGTCATCAATAAAGACCACCACAAACTTATCAAGATACAAATGAAATATCCTGTTCATATACTCCATGAAAACACCAGGTGCATTAGTAACTCCAAACGACATAACATAATACTCATAATGTCCATACCTCGTTCTAAAAGCAGTTTTCTGAATATCTTCCGTCTTCACACGAATCTGATGATATCCAGACCTCAAGTCAGTCTTACTGAATACATAAGCTCCAACTAACTGATCCATCAAATCATCAATCCTCGGCAATGGATACCGATTCTTGATTGTAACTTTGTTCAACTGCCTGTAATCCATACACTGTCTCATCGAATCCTCTTTCTTCTTAACCAACAACACCGAAGCACCCCACGGAGAAACACTAGGACGAATAAACTTCTTCTCAAGTAATTCTTATAACTGCTTCTTCAACTCAGATAGTTCGGATGCCGACATGCGATAAGGCGCCATCGACACCGGACTAGTTCCAAGAATTAAATCTATAGTAAAATCCACTTCTCTCTCAGGTGGCAGCTCACTAACATCTTCCGGAAACACTTTTGGAAATTTATTCACCACCGGCAATTCATCACTCTTAGCTTTTCCTTTCGCTTCCGTCGAAGAATACAACATAAACACTACCACACCATCATTAACATCTACGCAACTCTGATCATCCATCTTAACTCATTATCCTTATTAGAGTCTTCGTCAACTCATATGGTTCACAAGCTTCTACCAAACTTCACTCCTATTCATCACTTTATGCCCCATTTAGATAGCCAGACAATTATATACCATCCAATACGATTTCGTCTACTATCAACAAGAGATTAAGGGTGATCAAGTCCTCAATTTGTCAATAGACATCCGATAATCATACTGGAGTATAAACCATCATTACCAATACTTTCTATTCTCATAATCATACTCGCCTCTTTGCACTTCCAACTATGACTCTCGGTCCAAACGATTCCAACAACTCTCACCACTCTTGCACTGTCTTCTCAAGCAGTACCTCGTACCAATGACTTACAATCGGAACATATCTGGGAAGCATCTCTTCTCCCCCATTTAGTTTCACACTACTCCTGCAATAAGCAATCAAAAAAGCAACAAGTACCGACATTGTTGTACACACTTGTCGCGTACCAAGGGTTAATGACATTAAGACACTGGTCACACGACCGACCAGGCTCTGATACCACTATTGTAACACCCCTTCTAATTTCCCCGCGATTTATATATTTAATCAGAGTTTTAACATAACGAAAAGGCGTCACAATTTAAAAATTTAAAAATGATAAAACGTCATAACAGTAATCATGCTTTTACTGAAGAACTCATTAAATATTTCAAAACCAAAGATTATGTTTTACACAGCGGAAATAACATAAAACTCGGAATAAACACAATTCGTAGTTATTCCAAACATAAACTCAAAAGAAACAAGTTAATTCGGTGATCCCAAAACAATCGTTCCCTAGTGTTACAACTACCAGAGCATGACACTGACACGCAGACTATCTAAATAGCACAGCTCTATAAGCCATCCTCACCAATTCCCGAGCAGCTAATCACTTCAATCTGAAATCATCAAAGTAAGGGTGAGATTTCATCAAGATTAAAATGCATTATACATTTCTTTAAAACAATAAAACAATCAATTCATTATTCCACCCTCATTAGTTTATTCAGATTCCCGTTCTCCAATACAGATCACACAGATCAAAATGTATATAATAACAATCAATGCAATTATAACACTGGAAACCATCCTAAAATGTTATAATTACATATGCAATGCAGACTTCATGCATGTGGTGCCAAACGTGAACCAAGTTCACACCCTGTTCCGTTTACACTTCGGAAAACAGCGTCAATCATCGATTCGCCCATACACCACTGGGTCAAGAATCCAGCCTCACCAACACTATCCACTGGGTACGGGTATTGGCAAAACAAGTCAAATTCCACACAATGGAAATTAGCTCCACCAGAATGCATATGCATGCACATCAAAAGCATGCAACATTCAACACAGATTATGACCACAAAAGATATCATAAACCATCATCAACCACAACATGATATCAGTACCTATCATGAAATAAATCATCCCAATGCATAAATATTTTCCCAATATGATAATAAATAAAAAATAGTCCCCATAAGTCCTAGATCTAAAAAAGGGTCGCCTTAAGTACAAGAGAGATAAAGGGCGCCTAATATATTTCCTTATCTAATTAACTCGCGAACCTAGTAATCTCTTGAATAATTAGGGTTTTTTCGTTTCTTTTCTGTCCTTAGGACAAAAAGTAGTGGTGACAACTCTCTTATTTTTTGCCGGTTATGATAGCTGGTAACTCTGCCGGAGGTAGACCCCTTAAGTTAGAGTTTATCATATCTTTAGCTCTAGGACTTCTTGGATTTTTAATTTTATTTCTTTATTTATTTTTGTTTTATTCATTGTTCTTTCATTTATCATATTTATTCTCCCTTCATTCTTATTATATTTTCATATATTTGTTGGTGGAATTTATTTGCATGATTAAAACCTTAGATAAGGGGTTGTCAATTGACGAAGAGGGTTTAACATCCCTATGCATTTTTGCGACAACTCTTCTTATACTAGGTCGAATTCGGAGAAATATATTTATAGGGTTAGCCTCTCTTGGAGATAAGACTTTGGATTTGACCAATGACTCTAGTGACATACCCAAAGAAAAATAAAATCACATGGTGAGACCTTGCATGACCTACAAGACGAGAGTCTTGATCTACGTAAAGGCTTCACTTAAGAGAAGCCCTTGTGCCTTTGCCCTTATGTTTTATCCAAGATATCAATCATACACCCGTAGTGGTTACCTTTCGTCTGTTAGTATTCCTACACCCATGTCTTCTTTTGTTTAGCCCGTAGGGCTTTCATTTGTCAGTCATAATTCCTAGCCTGTATGGGTTTCCTTTTAACTGTAACCCATAAGGGTTTCTTTCCTCTTGTATTTCATAATCCCTAGCCTGTAGGGGTTTCTTTTTTTGTATATCATATTCCCTAGTCTATAAGAGTTTCCCTTTTGTCTATTCATATCCCTAAACCTCTAAGGGTTTCCATCTATATTATCATCCCTAAACCCGATTGGGTTTCCTTAGGTCTATCTTTACCCTAAGTTTGCATTGCATCATGAATTTTTTTAGCATATCCAAAAAATGATTTTTTTTTGCATACCTCTACATTTTCATTCGTATACATGTACATTCCTTTGATAAGGTCACGAGCCTCAAAGAACGACCAATAATTTGAGTCTTGTCTATTAAATGCGAAAGCGTCCCCAACAACGTACCTAATAGTTGGGTCTTTTACAAAAGACCCCTTTGTAAAAAACATAACCTTAAATGTTCCCATTCTCTAAAGAGGATAAGTTAGATATTGACAAAAAAGTGGTCCACAAAATCAATTAACCATAAACTATACTTAGCCCTACAGTGGTCTTCCCAACATAAATTGCAAACAAATAAACATTATCGGGCAAGTGAGTTTCATAAACAAATTAACATGCGAAAAGTACAACAACTAACCTCTTGAGACCACAACTGACGAGTCTTTAAGTGAACAACAAAATCTACAACTCAAGCTTCTGCTAAACTCTAAACGAAGAAAATAATGGTGACAAAAATGGATGATAGCAATTTTAGGGTTACTCTTGGTACTTTTGGTAAACAACATTATCTAACAACATTATGCCACGTCTGAAATTAAAATACTTCAACGAGTAAATAAAAAATAATGAAAAACAAAAATATATTAAAAGTGTCATGTCACATATATGGCCGTTTGCTCCACTTGACGTCAAAGAGTAATGATATGAATGAAAGATTTTCATTTTAAAGAGACAAAATATTAAAGAAAAATATTTATAGGAACAAAACTTAAAAACCGTAATATTTAAAAGGACCAAAAATGTATTTAAAAAAAAAAACAAAAAAGAGTGCATTTAAACTTAATTTAAAGAAACCTATATAGCTTAGTTACCCACTTAGTCCTTTTTATTGGGTTGGATATCAAATTTACTCACGTTAGACCTAATCCAACCCGGAAGACTTCTATATATAATTAGTTACACTTGATTCTAACATATCGCTCAATACGATGATGTCTTCTCCTATGGAGAGAAGAAACCCTAACGTTACCACGTTTAAGCTGTGATCTGTGAAGCACCTTTGGAATTCTCTAATATCATTTGCGGAGAGAACACTTGGCGATCAACAACCTCATCTCCACTTGATAGAACAAACCTAACATCGTTGATTCACTTCCCACTCTTCCTTTTGATCTCATAACGAAATACTCTCTAGGCTACATCAAACTCCTTCTCCGATTTCGATGCGTCGCAAATCATGGAATTCTTTAATATCCGATCACAAATTTGCGGAAAGCATTTTAACACATCAACAAGGCCCAACCTCCACGTCATAATCCCGATCCCTCAAATCGGTATATTTAAGGACTTATCCACTCCAATCCCTTTTCACGGACCTTGATTTTGTTGAACTTGGTTTTCCATTTAACAGTCCTCATGAACACTATTTACATTACATTGTTGGCTCTTGTGATGGAATTCTTTGTGTCACCGATTATCATATGATTTTATTGTATTGTGGAATCCTTCTATTCGAAAATTCAAGGAATTGCCACCTTTTGAAAAGCCACGAGAGGCTCGTCGGCAAACTTTGGCTTGCTATGATCATGTTTCTCATGATTACAAAGTGGTTGTTCTTTATTATCTGATTGAAAACACAACTAGAGTAAAGGTTTATAATTTGAGAACCAATTCTTGGAGAAGCATTCAGACGATACCTTTTACTACTGGATTCGGCTATGATCAATCGGGAGTATATGTGAGCGGTACAATTAATTGGTTGTTCTCTACCAAACCCCGTCTGCCACTTTTATTGTTTCTTTTGATTTAAGTAAGGATTCTTGTGAAAAGATTTTACCTCCTGAACATGGAGGGATTCATAAGTGGTCGAAATTGTGTGTGTTGAAGGATTGCTTGTGTATACTTTCTAATTATGATGTTTGGATAATGAAGGAGTATGGAATTAAAGAGTCTTGGACTAAATTGTTCACAGTTCCTAACTTGCGGTCAAAGGTTCCCTTGGTCTTACTTGACCAAGGCAATAGATATTTTGAAGGCGATCCGAGTTGTTAGTGGAGAGATTGAATAAGTTCATAGTTTATGATTTTAGGAATGACATTTTTAATGTTACGATAATGTTTCGAAATCTTATAGGAATCTGCACCGACAGTTTGATATCACCTTGTTCTGTCAGTTGAGCATTTTAACCACAATTTTTATAATTTTTATATGTTTATTTATTTATTTTGTAATGGTTATGATTCTTGGTTTATGTTATTAAGATGCTTTCATTTCTTTTCTTATTTTAACTTGAATTTGTAATGGTTATGATTACTAGTTTATGTTATTAACATGCTCTCATTTCTTTTCTTATTTTTAACTTGTATAATTCAAGTCTCATATTTAATGTGATGTTCTTACATTTAATTGGGTATCAGTAACCTTAACCAATTAAAAACTATTATTCAATGCCATGTCATTTTTTTATTTTATTTAATTTTAAAATAAATTAAAATTTTAACACAATTTGTACTAAAGGTATCAGTACTCCACTATTTATCATGGGTACCTGAGAATTTACCTTTTAAAATTCATAATTTGAAATTATTAGAAGTGGTTTGTATGTTAGAAGGCAACACTCTAACCTTGTTAGATTAGAAGACAACACTACAACCAGTTTGAGACCAACCAGATTAGAAGGATCCAACTCTCATATAGACTCTTATTTATTTGGCATTGAAAAAAGAATGGTCCCTTCTTCATGTGACAAGCAATTGAACATATACTTTCATTGAGCATAAGTATCCCTTGATATTGACTCATTTTAAAACTTCCTTTGTTTAAGCCTCTTTCCGATCGCCGTTGAGGGGATCGAACCATGGTTCGACCTACTAAATTCAGCGTAATCACCATTGAACCAACCATCGATTGGTAAAACATTCTTTATTTTGACAGCAGAAAAGTCTCACACCTTTATAGATGCATTTATATTTTTTTAACTATCATCTCCACATTAATTCCTATAGCATACACATTTGCATTCCTCTAATTCTCCATATGACCATGTGTACCTGCTTCAAATATATCTTTATTGAGACACATCTCTATTTTTCCAAAAACTTGTTCGGAAATGTATGCAATGTTTTTTCAGCAACCAATCCACGTCTAATTTTGCCATAGTTTAATCTAAAAATGTATTATCGAACCCACCCCCAATACAAAGATTTTGTTTATAAGTAAGTTACTCTTATTTTGATCATAGTTTAATTCAGAAATGATTCTCCGTATCAAATATGGATATGAACTTTCGTAATCACACTATAACAGTAAATTTTGACATTTTTTAAGAAATACACCAACGTAATGGACTATATAATATAACTATAATATCACCATGATAATTTTTTATTTTATAAATTAAACCATACACCAATCTTATAAGATGAAAACGTGATACATAAATGATATATCCTGAATCCACAACACAATCAAAACAACAAATTACAAACAATAATACTATCCATAATTTCTAATGCAAATACTATAATATTGCGTATGTCAGGCCTCCTCGTTTCTTCGTTGCCTCCCGTACAGAAACATGCATGAAATATTCATGGTCCTTACCAACCCGAGGCAGTCTGGTTCTAAAATACACTCCTGAATTCTGGGCTAGCCGGTATTTGTGATACAGGGTACACCAACATCATCCATGACACGCATACTGCATTTGCTGAGAGGTGTGACGATGATACCTCATATTTCTATATGTCCATTGGTGAAATGACTATTATGTTAGACAATGTAGCATGTCTCCAACACATTCCTATTAGAGGAAGGTTGGTTGATCATTCTTAGATCAACATGGGTGAGGCATATTAGATGATGGAAGTTTATTTGGGAGCTAAACCTACATAAGCCTTTGATCAGTGTAGAAGCACCAAAGATGTACATGTCAAGTTTGCTTGATTGTCACACTTGTATAGAAAATATTTGGAGATAGTCGATCACTTCAGACTAGACATGGTAACAAAACCCGTATGCGTTGATACCCACCCGAATCCGCTCCGAAGTTGACGGGGAAAACCCGCTTTAATTGAGTTTAGATTCGGGTTTGGGTTTTCGATTAAAAATATGGGGACGGGTTGGGATAATGGGGACACTAGTACCCATCCCGAACCCGTCCAACCCCATTTAGTTCATTATGTACATTATTGTTTTTTTTATTTATAATTTAGAATACTAAACATGTGACAAATGTTTTGATATTTGAATTTAAAAATCATGTGACTTTGTGAACAAATATTTTCAAAAACATGTGAAAAATATTTGTCTTTTGTCTAATTTTAATTGACTTTGTGAACAATTGTTGTATTTTTATTTCCAGTTTCTATGATATTTGATTTTATTAAAGCTTTACATGGTTCTATAATATTCGTTTTTATTATTCGTTGAAACAAATAATGAAAAATTTAATAGAATAGTAATGAGTTTCGACTTAAAACAACACTAACTTAGAATACACGTTTTGTCAAAAATGACTCAACCAACAATTTAGAGATGCATTTCCAAATTATGTCCATGATCGGAAAAATAGCAAGTGTACTATTTTCACCGATGTAGTAATAATGAGTTTTACCCCAAGTATCGATCTCGAGGACTGCATAGGAAATATTGAGTTGAATAACTAATTCAATCGAACAAAAACAATAAAGTTGGTGTTGGTTTATGATTAACTTCTATGATGGAACAATTAACATAAGGTAAAATTTGACTTTTCTAATAGTGAATAATATGCTAGGGAGAGTGTATTATTTTCCTATTCCTGACACTAACTCTTTGATCTTCTCAACAAGTTCATTAATGCAATTACAAGTTCTTAAGATTATTTTTCCCAAGTCCTCAGAGAAAAAGCTTTTACCAATTCTACCTACTTCTAATGTCCATTAAAATTAGTGAAGAATGTAAGCATTTTATTATCAAGAATACTCCTGGTTATCATAGGATTTCCCTAGTCCTAGGTGAAACCTGCTAAAACATGTTCATTTTGAAAACCCTAACACGACTGTCCAGTTCTAATGTGTTAGGCACAGTTAACCCTGTTGGTCCAATAGAGCAAAGCAATATAGTAAACAAAACTCAAAAATTGACATTAATAAACCTTGACGTTGATAAAACAAAGAAATCAGTACTCTGGTGACAAATCAGGGACACCCCCTAGCATTGTGGGGTTTAGCCTATCAAAATATTCAAGAAAAACAAATTCGAAAATTTAGACATTACAAGAATATTGCTTCCCTTGATCTTCAATGGCGGCCAACCTTGAATCTCTCAGTCTCCAAAACCCTTGATGAAGTTATATTCTCTCCTTGTGCAATTACTTTCTCCACGATTAAAAAGTCCCTCTCCTCTTTTACAAACTATGTTAAATAATTTCATCTTCAATTCCAATCGTAGCAAAAGGTCAAAAGTGCCCTTAATGATCAAAATAGATGAAAAATCACAAAAGTGAAGTTTGTTGCTCGCGCCTGCCAACACGGGTCATGTTGATCAACAAGGGCACCCGTGTTGGCTTCCTAGCCTTATAAAACCACATTTTGGTTTCAGGGCCATCAACACGGGCCATGTTGATGCACACGGGTACCTGTGTTGATGCTCTGACTTCGGTTTTTTAATGGCTTCCTGCAACTTTTCAACACGGACCGTGTTGATTCACATGGGGGCCCGTGTTGACTCCTTTGTAGCCTCCAATTGTCTGATTTTTGCACTTCTTTTGCCCTGATTTATCCTATTTTACCCTGAAAACACTAAAACACATAACCAAAGCGTAAAATACGGTAAAATGACATATAACACTAGCCAAATAAAACAAACGATAACGAAATTCAATGCTAAATATCTGTGTAAAAACCACCGATCAAACTCCCTCAAACTTAAACTGTTGCTTAGCCTCAAGCGACAACTACAAGAAATTATGTGAATCAAATCATCCTGGTACTCATACGTGAGACTTGATTTCACATTGCTCAAAAGTTAGTTTGTCCGGCTTTCACATGACACGAAGAGTTTCCTGTAAGAACCTTTTAACTTGGATCTTCCACTTCAGATACCTCTCAAACTATGCTTTGTACCACCTAAGTCTTCTCCCAATTTTCTTCCTCTTTCATTCGTACAATCAAATTAAGGCAATAAGAATTAAGATGATCATCACATGCAAAAGACTAATCAAAACTTCTTATTTCAGCACCAAACGAGCAACATTTTCTACTTTTAATTACGAATGAAATTTTTAAACTTTGCGGTTATATATGGTCCTTTTGGACGACGTTTGGGGATCAACTCCCTTTGGGCTGAATAACTTGGTGAGGGCTACCCAACTTAGCGAGCCAGTTTCCTTTTACCGCATTTTCATCATTTGGTGCCATCTTTATTTATTTCTCAACCAATCTTACCTACATGCGAATCAAGACTATGCTAGACCGTGTGGATAAACTACTCAAGGAGTACTTCTCAGGATTCAAGTACTCTGGTACAATGCTGCATGTTAGACTCGTATCACTGTCACGCTATTCCGAACTTAATCCCTTCAAAAAATTATCCCTTTTTCTATATATACTGTCGCACCCCAAAATTTACCCTCCTTATCATATTTTTCTTGGAACATCCCATCATGCTTAATTCTTTGTTTCAACCAGAATTAATTCAAACTTTGGTTCAAGATACATTCGAATATCGCACGACGGAAAAATCAAGTTCATTCGAAGCTTTGTGAAGTTGAAGAAGCTTAGTTTGTGTTAATCTGAATTTACCAAATGCAAAAGTGGTTCAAGAGATTCAAGGCGAATAATTTGCTTGGTACTCAAAGTTTGGTGACTCGAGTGAATAATGCTAAGATTTGCTGAAATTCTTAATTTTTGGGATAACGTCATTATTACCGTATCAAGTACCTCATTTTGGATTGTTTATCGAAATTCATTCAAGGTTCAAGATTGATTCAAGTGACTCGAAACGAGTAATTTGTCAAGATTCATGGTTTTGAGTTTTTGTGGAATTCATGATCTTTGGTTTCAATCACTCCATTTTCAGGTTGTCTTTCAAGTTTGTTTGAAGATTTTAGGATCTATGCAATATTTGAATTTTAGGCCATTTTGTACAATCAAGTTCTATATCAATTACGGAAAAGGAATGTAATCGATACAAGTCCATTCAAACCAATTCCAAACGATGGTGATGTTATTGCAAGCATAGAACAGTTATGGGTACAAAAAGGAAGTTTGAGCATATTTGTTTCGAATTAATCCAATGTGGCGAGCTGTGTAAAGTAAGACATTTTCACGTGTCATTTCAATTTCTATTCAAATTTCAAAGGAACAATTCAAGATTGTTACAATTCAAGATTGTTACAAGCGATGATGGAATTATTCAACATCTATTCAACTCAAATGGTACATTGGTATCAATTCCAAACTACAAGATTTGTTGTTACAAATGTTTCATCTCAAAATTCATAAGTCCTAAACTATTATCGACATTGGCAGTTTGAACTTTGAATTTCATTCATTCAAGTCTTATGTTGAAGATTACAAAAAGATAATTGCTACAAGTTTGCCTTTAGTTTGCAATGTTCTACAAAAAGCAATCCTAAATACTACAATTCTAAAATCTACAAGTTGCTAAAGTTCCCTAAACTAATGCTACGATCTCCGGTTGTTTCAAACTTTTGTCGTTCTCCGAAGTTTTCTTCGCGTATGATCATTCCTCTTCATCTCCGTGCCGTGTCATCCAAGCATACCAGTTTGCCACATGAAACAAAGAGAGAAACATTGTTAGTAAGCAATCAATGAACAAAATACGAAACAAAGCGAGAATTTATCAAAAGATTATGTTTCTGTCGGAAACTCATCATTAGGCGGTTAGGCGGGAATCAGGATTTTCATTAAAGCCTCAAGAATCTCGTTTGGAGATTAATCATCGGCGAAGAACACTTGCTCGCAAATCACGGGCTAGCCCGGTTCACGAACAAGCAATCGAAGCGACGATTCAATTTCGGGCAGCAAGCATACAACGCGACAGTTTAAATCCGGGCTGCAAACAATATAAAGCGACAGATCCAATTCCGAAAGCATACAAGAGGCAACAAATCTAATTCTGGGCAGCAGAGTATATACCAGTTCACAGCATGTTTAAAGCGGACCAAGTATAGTATACATCGAGTTCATGATCGAGGCCAGCATGTATGAAGCGACAGGAGCAGTTGGGAAGAAGGAAAAGAAGCAAAACTCAAGTCAACATAGCAGGCAGCACCATACCAATCCAACAGGGACAGTTTGAAAATTCAGAGCAGAGCCAGACAGCATGGTGTAGCAGGTAATGCAAGCCAAATTCAGAAAAAATCATGACAGCATGGTGATAGACCAACATTACAAGCAACATGGAAGCTAAGATAAACATAATATCATTCGAGAGATAAGAAGAGGAGGAGACTAACATTGAAGGGAGAAAAAGAGAACTTTGTTTTGAAACTCAAAAAAAATGTAGTATCAGTTCTGACAAAACACAAAAACCAGTTCATAGGTTCAAAAAACATAACCAAAATCAAGCAAGACCAAAGTGCAGAATCCGTTCTATATTCGAACACAAAACCAGAAATCAACCAAGTCCAGAAAATCCCAGAACAACAACAACCAAAAGCAAAACATAAGCAAAATCATGGCATAGACTCATCATCTTCCTAACCTAACCACCTTGGATATAACAATTTCTCGAAATTACATTCTGAATTTGAGAAAGAAGAGAGGAAAAGTATTCGGAACGAACTCACCCAGACATCCATTGCCGACGCGCCTCCAAGGTCAAACAATCAAGCCGGAATCGCTATCGGTGGGTAGGGCTTCGGTAATCCCTTTCAATATCCGGACCAAATTGAAGTTTCTGCAAAAACAAACATGAAATCAAACATCAAGAATCGAAACATGCATGCAACGAGATCGAGAAAGGTGAGGAAACGGAATCGCGGCGGTGAGTGAGGCGAAGCAATCGTGACAAAGCGAGAGAGGCAGGCCGGTGAGCGAGAGACCCGGCCACGGCGAGGAAAGCGAGCACCGGTGAGAGAGGAGAAACGATGAGATCGCGGCGTGCGAGTGAGAGTGAGAGGGATGAACACGGGCAAGAGAAAGCGAGTTCCTTGTTTTTCCAATTTTCCTTTTCATTTTCTTTTACAAAATAAAAATTATTTAATTTATTTATTTATTTATTTTTGTGTGATAATGGGTCTGGTGGTGACAAGTGTCACCACCGTTTTATAAAAAATAGAGTTTTATTTCATTACTTTTATTATTTACATGTTTTTTCATTTTAGTAAAAATAAATATAATAAGAATGTTAGTTAAAATTGTAAAAATACAATGTTATACCACTTGGGCGGTTTGAGTATTTCAGAAGAAGAAACACACCCAAATCGCGCAATACAACGAAGTTTTGCGAGTATTCGAGATCGGATGGATTTCTTGTTGCACCGCTCAAATCCATCACCAGCTATTTCTAAACTTATTCTATTTCAATTAATTGTTTATTTCGTAAATAATAATTTTGTTGCGATGTAATAAATAGTTATTGGATTTGATAGTTTTTGTTTGACGACTTATCGATTAAACTATTAGCCGATTTTTCATCAAACAGAAAAAATCATCTCTAATAATTATTTAAATTTCCGATTGTATTGTATGGTATTTTTGTCTGTTTACTTATTCATTCAGCAATTATTCACCATTGTACACTGTGCACACAATTAAAATTAAAATCAATTCGATTTCATCTTGATTGGCTCATACGCCGATTTCTTAAAGGGTCTCATAGTTGGGGATGGGCATGGCCATCCTCACGAGATTGGTTAAAGCCCTTGTTGCTTTAATCGATCATAACCCGAAATAATATTGGTCTACACCAATTACCATGCACCAGGGTCTCATGGTTGGGGATAGGAGCACCTATCCTCACGAGGTTAATTAAGTCCATATACTTGATTAATCATAACCCGCTTCCATTTTCTCTCAGCACGCGCATCAAAATGCTTTCATAATTTCAAGTTCTAAACCTCGATCCAACGTCGAGTTGCTTTTCAAAATCAATTTTCCTACAAAAAAAACAAAAAAACATAGTGGTATGGTATTTAATTAAATTGTTAGAGGTTACCCACGATTTAATTAAAATGTAAAATATTTGGGCCATTAGAGGGTAACAATGACTTAAATACTTTATTCCATAACATAATAAAAGTGAACTTTGTTTCACCTCACTCTTTTCATAATAAAGATTTTGGATGAGAGATGATCGGTTGACCTCAATCACCAATCTCGAGTATCGAATCGTTAGAGGATATCCCAACGTTTTGGTACTTGTCATCTACAATTAAAATTAATTCAACTCACTCAAATTCTTTTATCGCTCATACGCGATCATCAAACTCTTTTCCGACAAAGAGTGTGCAATAGTCGTTTCAAATACGAGCGAGGACTTAAGCTTTTCAAACAAACAAAACAAGTCCTAGCTCAAAGAATTTGAAACGTCTAAAATGATTTTCGGATAAAATCAATACAACCAATTGAAGCCTTTTAAGAGGAACTACGAGTTTTGACTTTCCCATTGCACAAGGAATATGTAGGCACAGTTACGAAACCGTGCCAAACTCAAAATAATAACAAACAATTCTGTTTTCTTTTAGCATCCATAACTTAGTAAACACACACACAAAAGCGTAGAATTAAATGGGTCCCATCGAGTACGATGGATGTAAAGTGCTAATACCTTCCCCATAACCGACTCGATTCCACTCTTTTGGTCACGAAGACCGCCTTATCCGCATGTTTGGGGTTTTATCTATATTTTCCGTTCTTTTCGAGCGAATAAAATTAGGTGGCGATTTCCTTGTTTTCGAGAATTTGAAAGATTTTTGAAAATCGAGTTGCTTCAGTTGGCGACTTCACTGGGGATTTTTTTTAAAGCGAGTTAACCCTAATTTAATTCTTCGCTTGTGTGTTTATTATTCCTTGCCTATTATTTCTTTATATCCTGTTGACATTTTGATATTGGGGCATTGTTTGGTTATTGTTACATAGATAAGCCCACTACCCAGGCTTCTAGGTCACCTTTTAGGAATAGAGGGGTTGCGTAGCCTAGGGCCACCTGACTCCATTGTCTTGTTGGACCGAAGCGAAGACTCCGGCTTAGAGTTGGTTGTTTTAAGGAGGTTGTTGGCCCGCGATAGCGCAGGACATCGATCTTTGGACAAATGACCTATAACTCTAAGTTTGTTCATGTTGTCTAGCAAGAGACCAAACGCTCAAATTTTGGATTTCGAGCATCCCGTTAAGAGCCGTTTCTTGGGGTATACTTTTACAAATACTATCGCCATGTAGGCCTCTCGCGCGATGATAGTGTTTGTAAAAAGGGGATCTGAGACCCCAAGAAATATTTAGCATAAAAACATTAGAACCAACCTTGTTTGGGGAATTGTGGGTAGACGTCGAAACCATGTCCGACCGTCCTTTTAAACCCTTGTGCTATTTGGCTTTACATGTGATTTCGCGCATAACATCAAATGTATCGCATCACATTGCATTCTTACATGCATCACCATCATTGCATTCTTACATGCATCACCATCATTGCATTCTTACATGCATTACCATCAGTGCATTCTTACATGCATTACCATCGTTGCATTCTTACATGCATCACCATCATATGGCATTCTTATATGTATTATCGTCATGTTGCATTCTTATTTGCATTACCATTACATCGCATTCTTACATGCGTTACTACTATATTACATCGCATTCTTACATGCGTTGCCATTATCATGCATTTGTATTCATCAACATGCATGCATTTTCTCCTCCACTACAAAAAGCTCATGTCACCTTTTGTTCCTGGCCAGTTAGCTGGTTTCCTGCACTCCTGGCAAGTCTGATGGACCAATTGGAACATAATCAAGTTATGATAAGAAGACCTAGAAGGTATGAAAGACAAGGTGGATCAAATCTTTGGAGGCCATGCTAGCTTCTTCGGAGGACAATTCCCAAGATGCTACTGATTCCACATCGAGTTCTTGTTATGTATAATCCAATGTACGATTCTCATCTGCATGTAGATGATCCTATTCAACCTCGATTGGTGCTCAATGCTCTATCCAAAGCAATCCCTACGGTCCAAAAACAATCGACGGTTCAAGAAGATTGTATCTCACATCTTCATGCTGCTAAGAAGCCTAGGTGCGTCAACTACGTGCAGAATTCTCAAGGAACGAATTCAATGGTCAACACCAGAGCTCCTCAAGATACTGAAGCCAGACGAATGTGTCTTGATCTAAAGGAACAATTGAGGGTATTGAATGGAAACGATACTGTTGGTCTAGATCTTTGCGACCTTTGTTTAGTGTCGGGGCGTCGTGATTCCACCAAAGTTTAAAATGCCAAACTTCAAGAAGTACAAAGGTGTTAGTTGTCGAGACTCATTTGAAGATGTTTGTCCATAAGATGTGCGCATATGCTCATGATGAAAAGTTTCTCATCTATTGTTTTCAAGGCAGTCTTAGTGGGGCATCTACGGATTGGTACACAATTGGAGAAAAAGGATGTTCATAATTGGAAAGACTTATCTTCCTTATTCACGAAACAATACGAGTTCAACCTTTCCATGGCTCCGACCCGTATCCAATTCAGAATCTTTCTCGAATATTAACGAGTCGTTCAAGGTATGCTCAAAGATGGAGAGAGTTGGCTTCGAGTTAAACCTCCAATGCTTGATAGGGAGTTGGTTGACTTGTTTTGAATACCTTACCTAATTCATACTTGAAAGAATGATAGGTTGTACATCTTCAAGTTTCTCGACTTGGTGATGGTGGGAGAACATCGAGGCGGTCTCAAAGGGAAACTCAAGATACCTCGGTAGCCAAGTTGATGGGGAAGAATTCTTGAGAGGTTCTCAAATGGAGGAGGAGGATTATGAAACTAATGCAATTTGGGATGCTCCGCAAGCTCCACCTCCTATACCTTATGGTCAACCTCCGTATGTAGCAGCTGGTCAGTATCAGCACCGATGCTTCTCGGTCCACAGTACCAGCAACCATGGGGCACTCCTCATGCGAGGAAACAAGGTCAAGGCCGTGGATATCAAAGTGAACATCAGAATCCGCGCAAACCTCGAAGTAATTTGGAAAGAAGGAATGCTCCTCTTGATCCAATTCCAGTGACTTACAGTCAACTTCTGGCGTATCTGGTTCAAAGTTCATTTGTGGTTCCTAAATTTCTTAACCCACCAAAGGTTTTCCCGCTTGGTTATGATCATAACGCGCGATGTGGATACCATCTTTGATACATGAGCCCTCAGAGGAGGATTACCGCGCCTACAAAGCCAAAGTTCAACAGTTGATTGACCAGAAGTATTTGATTCTTCAAGGAGGGAACCTGTTTGTGAATGGCAGCCCGGTACTCAAGTGATCACCAAGACCACTGAAAGTCATCTGAATCAACAAGTCAGGACGGAGCCCGAGTCTCCTCAACAACGACAGTCGTTTATTTCTTTACTGCATTTTCATGTGTATCTTGTTTAACTGTTTAAACTTTGTTTGCATGTAGAAACTTGTTTGTTTTTATCTTAATGCAATGAATACGTTTGTCTTGAAGTAATCCATTCGTTATCACTCAATCCATTCGTTATCACTCTTTAATTGATTTGCGAGCATTTAGATACCAACGTTACCATTTCTTTCGCTTAGGCAAAGATTTGGAGGGAGGATGACGATGATTAAAAAATGTCAGGTCTCTAGTCATGTGCTTTTGAGTAGAACCCTGCTTATGATGTACAGGCCTTGTTTCAAATTCCCAAACACCGGAGTTATAAGGGAGATAGACCCTCGTTAACCCCTTTGAGCCTTGAAGTAGGAGTTTCTTTTCTATTCAGAAAAAACCCTCATTTTACCCTGTGGGCAGGTAGTGTTCAGCCATTTTGGTCGGGCGTTCAGAACTCATCAAGAGAGCATCAAAGGATACAACAATGGCTATCCTTCAAAAGGTTGAGAAAGGTCAAAACGCATGAGTCGACCTCCATCTATCAATAGTGTGCGTCATGAGAGCATGATACCATGTTGGGTATCTCACATCGGAAGGTCAACAGAGATGGCGACACCATAACGGTTATCCCGGGACTCGAGATCACCCTCACTTCTAACAAATCAATGGTTGTGTATAAATCCACGACTTGTTCAAAAAAGAGATGAATAGAAAAAGACAAAGAGCCCGCTAAGTCGAAACTTAGTAATAAGGCGCTTAGGCAAAAGTCAGGCAAAAGTCAGAAAAAAAATCTGGAAATGGATTATCAAAGAAAGATTTTTCAATAAAGAACAAGTTGTATGGTCAAATACCAAAAGACAAAATGTGAGTGGCTGTCGTGTCCAAGAAACCTCGTATCGGTTCCTCAACCGTCATAACTCCTCTCGAGAGATGAGTGCTCGTATCAGGATAGTTGAACTTAGGACTGAAGGACATCATGGAGAATGGGCGGGCACCAAATATTTTGAGCCTAAAAATCTTTTTTCTGAAAAAACCGTGAACCAGACCACGTTACAACCCTCAAAAGTCCTAATTGAAGCATGGGTTAAATCAAGAGCATATAACAAAGAGATCGCGTTTACCTGACTCCTACAGTGTGTGCTAAGTACCTGTGTTGGTATCATATGCTCGTCTTATCTTTCAAAAAAGAAAATTTTCAGTGTTGCACTCCAAAAGTGTTTCACTCGCAAAAAGTCATGTTTTTCATACAAAACTTCAAGACACATAAATGTTGCATTATAATTGTCACAATAAACATTCTTCTACATGTAAAACATTTGTTTGACATTAAAGAAGTTCTCATAATGAACATCAGTGAAGAGTTTAACTTTGTCCAAAGAAGAAAGACTTGATCATCTCTTTGTGGCAAGGCGGGACGACTAAGTTCCTTTGAGCATGTCACAAGTTGTCTTCTCGAGAATTTGGGGCAATCAAATCGAAATTGACTCCTCGAATTTTTGCCAATCGGGGCAAATCCTTAAAGAGCAATCAGCGGTGATTTGGTTTTCTCAAAAGCGGTTAACACAGGATAGCAGTCGTTTCATGATTCAATCAATCTGAGACATTTACTTCGAGATTTTGAAGCCTTCAGAAAGTTCTCGTTCCATCAAGTTAGTTGCTCATATGCTGTTGGTCTGAAGCAATTACTTCGAGACATAGGAGTCTCTCTAGAGCTCATCCTGGGGCAAGTCTTCCCTATGTTTACATAGCCAATTATCCAAATGCGATCAATCTGAAGAAGTCACGTTGGCACGTTGAAATACTTCCAAGGAGCATATTGGTTCATGCTATTTCTATAGCATAGTGAAGTCAACCCTTCAAGATTCAGTCAATCTGGGGCAGTCCAATCGAGATACGATAATATCTCTCAAAGGATTTGCTAATCAGGGGCATCCTGCGTTGGAACACAAATTTTGGGGCAAACCACCCCAGTATCAGATTACTGTAAACTGTTTCCGGCATCCTCTCAAAGCAAATCTCTTCAGATAATCAACAGATTTGGGCAATGAATGCTATATACGGACAATTTAGTTCTGTGTCTTCGAGCTGCTCCGAAATTCTCCTCTCAAGTGTCAACAACTATTGTGCTCAATTTGAGTGGCAAGGAATCATGCTAACAACTTCCTTTTGATGGGAAAATTGTTTCAAGAATCTCTCTTGGTCTTAACCAGTCAAACAGTCATAGCATCTTCATGCCTTACCAATCATACAGTCAAAACGTATTGCATACACTAACATAAATCAGGCATTAAATCATGCATCTCATATTGTGCAATAAAAATTCGACCTTGTTGGGTTAATTAAATCCAGTTCACGTCTGGTAGTCAGTTCTCGTCTGATTGTTAAAATTAAATCCAGTTCACGTCTGGTAGTCAGTTCTCGTCTGACCGCTATTATTAAATCCAGTTCACGTCTGGTAGTCAGTTCTCGTCATTTAATTAAAACCGATTCTCGTCGGTAGTCGGTTCTCGTCATTAATTAAAATCCAGTTCACGTCTGGTAGTCAGTTCTCGTCTGACCGTTATCATTTAAACCCAGTTCTCGTCTGGTGGTTTATCTTAAAAGTCAGTTCTCGTCTGATAATTCACCCTTCAAGGCCGAATTTCATTTGGTACATATCCAATAATCCATACATGCATTCATAAATCATTACATAAGTAATCGTTATGCATCAATCACGTCGCTTTACTCAGACATATCATATACAATATATTCATGCATAAACCCTAGTCAGGATTCGGGGTCTTTTCAGAATAAAGCCAAGTACAAATAGAAGAATTTTCTCAAATGACAATTTAGTTTTTCTCCCCAGTGCAAGTCGAACGCTTGGTTGAAAGATAATCGACAATCATGTCAACTCCCCAATGAAGTCTCTTCCCCAGAGAATCGATCGATCATCCCCAGTGAACTCTTATGACAACAAGATCGTGCAATTGGATTCCCCAGTGAACTCTTATGACAACAAGATCGTTCAAATGGATTCCCCAGTGATATCTTCTTTCTCTCAACAGTATCAGGAAATCATGCATCATTTGCATTAGAAAAAAATCACATCATGCATATCATATCATGCATATCATACTCATACATTAGCTTCGGCTATTTGTTTTGCGAGTTTTTCAAGCGAAGTAAGTATCCTCGTAAGGATCAAATTGAAGGATTAGTTCTCAGACGACAAAAATATCCTCTATTCTCCGACACAAGTTATATAATTGTATGGATCTCAACAACTGATTTGGTTTCTCCAACCGAGACTTCTTCCCCAGCGAAACAGTTGTCTCTTTCAAAGGACTCTAACGTCAACAAAATTATTCAACCGGGAATCCCCAGTGAATTTTCCACACGGTTTTCTTACGAAGTTTCCCCAACGAAGCTTATTTCACTCCCCAAGTGAGCCTCCTTCAGAAAGGACTACTACAACTTTATTCTTGGTATTTTCAAAGATTTCTTTCAGACAAGAATCTTCTCAACAGATAATATTGGCAGCGAATTTCGCATTTCGGTCTCTGAGCTGTTCTCAGAAAATTACATCCAACTTCTGGTGCATTTATTTCCCCAGTAAGTTATCAACTACTCAACAATAAATGTCCACCCAAGTGGAATGTTTATTCAAATCTCAAGATATTTCTCCAACTCAGATGTTGATCTACATATCCACTTGCTGCAACGCATTGTCCATACAATGTCAGCAAATTGAAGCTCATTACCCTAGAAGTTTTTTAGTCACAGGCACTGAATCTGATTCTTCTATCAACGGTAAAGCTATACGCACAAATTGAAGATCTTGTCAAATCGAAGTTGTTCAACATGTCCATACATGTTCGTAAGATCTCATCATGAAATGTCGGAAACAAGATGTATCGACTTCATAAACATCTATATCACGCCGGTGTGCTGGATATTATTATGTTTATCCCCAGAGAATTGTATTCTTGGGTGCGCTACTGATTTTGTTCTGCGGGTAACTCGGAAGTTACACGGTCAAAGACATTCAGCATGCCATGGCTCCTCGCACCTTCGTGCACCAACAATTCCGATGTTGTTCTAAGCCATCTATTCAGAGAACTCTTTGTTAAGTTCTCAATCCTGTCAATCAGAGAACTCTTTGTTAAGTTCTCAATCGTGTCATTTTTCAATTCTGTTTAAGGTCTCCAGGTAGTCCTTTGTTCAGGGAACTCTTTGTTAAGTTCTCAGTCATGTCAATTTTTTTTCAATATATTGTTTTTCTTTTCGCTTGAGAAGTTCGTTTCTCTTCTCTTAGCATTTTCGTTAAAATTGTTGTCAAAGTCATTTCGG
Organism: Vicia sativa; assembly: GCA_021764765.1. Taxonomy (NCBI): domain Eukaryota; kingdom Viridiplantae; phylum Streptophyta; class Magnoliopsida; order Fabales; family Fabaceae; genus Vicia; species Vicia sativa. Next base: position 265,627,088 of record CM038796.1, on the reverse strand, counting down.
TTACACGATTATCCCCAGTGTTGTTGTAATCTCCTAATTGGGCACTGTTGTGTTAAAGCATTCCGTTGATGCTTAGCAATTTTCCTCTTCAAGCGTTTTTCTTGGCTCCGTAGTCAAGATATGTTGTCTGCTTTCTTTTGTGGCTTTGGTTTCTCGCGTAGGGCAAATTTTCGGGGTTCTCTAGTATTCAATCCTCTTCCACCTTGAACGTTCGAAAGCCGTCAATCTTTCTCACTTACCAGGTCTAAGATGATTGAATAGGGCAACATCGCACCCAAAATTTACCCTCCTTATCATATTTTTCTTGGAACATCCCATCATGCTTAATTCTTTGTTTCAACCAGAATTAATTCAAACTTTGGTTCAAGATACATTCGAATATCGCACGACGGAAAAATCAAGTTCATTCGAAGCTTTGTGAAGTTGAAGAAGCTTAGTTTGTGTTAATCTGAATTTACCAAATGCAAAAGTGGTTCAAGAGATTCAAGGCGAATAATTTGCTTGGTACTCAAAGTTTGGTGACTCGAGTGAATAATGCTAAGATTTGCTGAAATTCTTAATTTTTGGGATACGTCATTATTACCGTATCAAGTACCTCATTTTGGATTGTTTATCGAAATTCATTCAAGGTTCAAGATTGATTCAAGTGACTCGAAACGAGTAATTTGTCAAGATTCATGGTTTTGAGTTTTTGGAAATTCATGATCTTTGGTTTCAATCACTCCATTTTCCGGTTGTCTTTCAAGTTTGTTTGAAGATTTTAGGATCTATGCAATATTTGAATTTTAGGCCATTTTGTACAATCAAGTTCTATATCAATTACGGAGCATAAGGAATGTAATCGATACAAGTCCATTCAAACCAATTCCAAGCGATGGTGATGTTATTGCAAGCATAGAACGATTATGGGTACAAAAGGAAGTTTGAGCATATTTGTTTGAATTAATCCAATGTGGCGGTGTGTAAAGTAAGACATTTTCACGTGTCATTTCAATTTCTATTCAAATTTCAAAGGAACAATTCAAGATTGTTACAATTCAAGATTGTTACAAGCGATGATGGAATTATTCAACATCTATTCAACTCAAATGGTACATTGGTATCAATTCCAAACTACAAGATTTGTTGTTACAAATGTTTCATCTCAAAATTCATAAGTCCTAAACTGTTATCGACATTGGCAGTTTGAACTTTGAATTTCATTCATTCAAGTCTTATGTTGAAGATTACAAAAAGATAATTGCTACAAGTTTGCCTTTAGTTTGCAATGTTCTACAAAAAGCAATCCTAAATACTACAATTCTAAAATCTACAAGTTGCTAAAGTTCCCTAAACTAATGCTACGATCTCCGGTTGTTTCAAACTTTTGTCGTTCTCCGAAGTTTTCTTCGCGTATGATCATTCCTCTTCATCTCCGTGCCGTGTTGTCCAAGCATACCAGTTTGCCACATGAAACAAAGAGAGAAACATTGTTAGTAAGCAATCAATGGACAAAATACGAAACAAAGCGAGAATTTATCAAAAGATTATGTTTCTGTCGGAAACTCATCATTAGGCGGTTAGGCGGGAATCAGGATTTTCATTAAAGCCTCAGAATCTCGTTTGGAGATTAATCATCGGCGAAGAACACTTGCTCGCAAATCACGGGCTAGCCCGGTTCACGAACAAGCAATCGAAGCGACGATTCAATTTCGGGCAGCAAGCATACAACGCGACAGTTTAAATCCGGGCTGCAAACAATATAAAGCGACAGATCCAATTCCGAAAGCATACAAGAGGCAACAAATCTAATTCTGGGCAGCAGAGTATATACCAGTTCACAGCATGTTTAAAGCCAGACCAAGTATAGTATACATCAGTTCATGATCAGGCCAGCATGTATGAGAAGCGACAGGAGCAGTTGGGAAGAAGGAAAAGAAGCAAAACTCAAGTCAACATAGCAGGCAGCACCATACCAATCCAACAGGGACAGTTTGAAAATTCAGAGCAGAGCCAGACAGCATGGTGTAGCAGGTAATGCAAGCCAAATTCAGAAAAAATCATGACAGCATGGTGATAGACCAACATTACAAGCAACATGGAAGCTAAGATAAACATAATATCTGTTCAGAGATAAGAAGAGGAGGAGACTAACATTGAAGGGAGAAAAAGAGAACTTTGTTTTGAAACTCAAAAAAAATGTAGTATCAGTTCTGACAAAACACAAAAACCAGTTCATAGGTTCAAAAAACATAACCAAAATCAAGCAAGACCAAAGTGCAGAATCCGTTCTATATTCGAACACAAAACCAGAAATCAACCAAGTCCAGAAAATCCCAGAACAACAACAACCAAAAACGCAAACATAAGCAAAATCATGGCATAGACTCATCATCTTCCTAACCTAACCACCTTCAGATATAACAATTTCTCAGAAATTACATTCTGAATTTGAGAAAGAAGAGAGGAAAAGTATTCGGAACGAACTCACCCAGACATCCATTGCCGACGCGCCTCCAAGGTCAAACAATCAAGCCGGAATCGCTATCGGTGGGTAGGGCTTCGGTAATCCCTTTCAATATCCGGACCAAATTGAAGTTTCTGCAAAAACAAACATGAAATCAAACATCAAGAATCGAAACATGCATGCAACGAGATCGAGAAAGGTGAGGAAGCGGAATCGCGCGGTGAGTGAGAGAAGCAATGTGACCAAGCGAGAGAGCGAGCCGGTGGCGAGAGAGAGACCCGCAGCGAGGAGAAAGCAGAGCACCGGTGAGAGAGGAGAGGCGATGAGATCGCGGCGTGCGAGAGAGAGTGAGAGGGATGAACACGGGCAAGAGAAAAGAGTTCCTTGTTTTTCCAATTTTCCTTTTCATTTTCTTTTACAAAATAAAAATTATTTAATTTATTTATTTATTTATTTTTGTGTGATAATGGGTCTGGTGGTGACAAGTGTCACCACCCGTTTATAAAAAATAGAGTTTTATTTCATTACTTTTATTATTTACATGTTTTTTTTCATTTTAGTAAAAAAATAAATATAATAAGAATGTTAGTTAAAATTGTAAAAATACAATGTTATACCACTTGGGCCGGTTTGAGTATTTCCGAAGAAGAAAGATCTGACACACCCAAATCGCCGGCAATACAACGAAGTTTTGCAGAGTATTCGAGATCAGATGGATTTCTTGTTGCACCGCTCAAATCCGCGTCACCCAGGCTATTTCTAAACTTATTCTATTTCAATTAATTGTTTATTTCGTAAATAATAATTTTGTTGCGATGTAATAAATAGTTATTGGATTTGATAGTTTTTGTTTGACGACTTATCGATTAAACTATTAGCCGATTTTTCATCAAACAGAAAAAATCATCTCTAATAATTATTTAAATTTCCGATTGTATTGTATGGTATTTTTGTCTGTTTACTTATTCATTCAGCAATTATTCACCATTGTACACTGTGCACACAATTAAAATTAAAATCAATTCGATTTCATCTTGATTGGCTCATCGCGATTTCTTAAAGGTCTCATAGTTGGGGATGGGCATGGCCATCCTCACGAGATTGGTTAAAGCCCTTGTTGCTTTAATCGATCATAACCCGAAATAATATTGGTCTACACCAATTACCATGCACCAGGGTCTCATGGTTGGGGATAGGAGCACCTATCCTCACGAGGTTAATTAAGTCCATATACTTGATTAATCATAACCCGCTTCCATTTTCTCTCAGCACGAGCATCAAAATGCTTTCATAATTTCAAGTTCTAAACCTCGATCCAACGTCGAGTTGCTTTTCAAAATCAATTTTCCTACAAAAAAAACCAAAAAACATAGTGGTATGGTATTTAATTAAATTGTTAGAGGTTCGCCCGACGATTTAATTAAAATGTAAATATTTGGGCCATTAGAGGGTAACAATGACTTAAATACTTTATTCCATAACATAATAAAAGTGAACTTTGTTTCACCTCACTCTTTTCATAATAAAGATTTTGGATGAGAGATGATCGGTTGACCTCAATCACCAATCTCGAGTATCGAATCGTTAGAGGATATCCCAACGTTTTGGTACTTGTCATCTACAATTAAAATTAATTCAACTCACTCAAATTCTTTTATCGCTCATACGCGATCATCAAACTCTTTTCCGACAAAGAGTGTGCAATAGTCGTTTCAAATACGAGCGAGGACTTAAGCTTTTCAAACAAACAAAACAAGTCCTAGCTCAAAGAATTTGAAGCGTCTAAATATGATTTTTCAGATAAAATCAATACAACCAATTGAAGCCTTTTTAAGAGGAACTACAGAGTTTTGACTTTCCCATTGCACAAGGGAATATGTAGGCACACGGTTCTGAAACCGTGCCAAACTCAAAATAATAACAAACAATTCTTTTCTTTTAGCATCCATAACTTAGTAAACACACACACAAGCGTAGAATTAAATGGGTCCCATCGAGTGCGATGGATGTAAGGGTGCTAATACCTTCCCTTACATAACCGACTCCGATTCCACTCTTTTGGTCACGAAGACCGCCTTATCCGCATGTTTGGGGTTTTATCTATATTTTCCGTTCTTTTGAACGAATAAAATTAGGTGGCGATTTCACTGTTTTCGAGAATTTGAAAGATTTTTAAAAATCGAGTTGCTTCATATACTATTCCCGATCTTTTAGAAACATAAGCTCTTGAGCAAATCAAAACCAAAATTTTCGGACAAGATTCGGAAAAATTTCAGCTGAATTTCTACTTGTGAACTTACACAACACTTAACATCAACTTAACAAGTAAAAATAAACAAACAAAGCAATAAAACCTCCCCCAAACTTGAACTAAACATTGACCTCAATGTTTCAGACCAAACTCGAGAAAAGTGACTCACAGAGGGTAATGCAACACCAGCTGCTGCCTCCTAGCTTTCGCAAGATAGGATCCCTTTTATTACACAAAACAAAACAAAAAGAAAAGTAAGTTATAAAAAGCGTGGGTTGCCTCCCAGTACTTTGTTTAACGTCGCATGACTCGACGGGTCATCCCTTTACGGGGGGTACTTTCTCTTCCACACCTTATTGCTTGTACTTTTTGCAACCCAAAATTCAACCCCATCAAAAGCTCTAGCCACTGCGTGATTCACGTTACTTCCAACTTTCATCTTCTCAACTTTTTCTACCTTCTTACATCCCCTTGGCTTCTTGAGTGAACTTTGGAATTTTAATTGATGCCACTTGAGAGATTCTGACTGAGACTTCTTTGGGGATTGATTTTGAAAATTTTCTCTCTCCCTCTACTTTGACCATACCAACTGAAAATTTATTCTTTTCATCCGCACCTTGTTTCTTGACTTCAAACACCTTCATGGTTATCTCCTCATCAAAATATTTTAAAGTTAGATGACATGTCTCGATATCAAAATTGAACCTGCTAGTCAATAAAAAAGGTCGACCAAGAATGATCAGGGTCTCTTCATCTTCAAGTATGTCCATGATTTGGAAATCCTTTGGAAAGGAAAATTTTCAATCTCGACCAGCACATCTTGACTATCCCATATGACTTCTTGATGGTGTGATCAACAAATTTTAATTTTGTTTCACTCCCGCTTATCTTTTCAATACTGAGCTTCTTGAAGATAAACAAGGGCATCAAACTCACACTAGAACCAGAATCAATTAAAACCCTTTTGAACTTTCTGTATTTTATTGTGCAAGGTATTGCAACTGATCCCGGACCCTTCTACTTGATAGTAATTTATCTCTTGCGTGTGACCGCACAAAATTTCTCATCAACGGGTACCTGTTCACCATCTGTTGGCCTCTTTTTTAATAGAACCTCCTTCATGAATTTTGGGTACAAAGGCATTTTCTAGAGTGCTTCAAAGAAAGGTATGTTAATCTCTATCTTTTTGAACAATTTTACAAATTTATCAATCTCTTTCTCCTTTGTGTTATTCTTTGCCACTCGAGAGGGATATGGCAGCCTAATCTCAGGTTTAATCTTTTCTTCCGCTGGATTCACAGGTAGAACCACTTCTTCATGCTTTTTCTTGTTCTCTCTCACTTCTAAATCCACTTCTATAAGATTATCATCAAATTTTACCTCTTCTTCTCTTTCTTCAACAACCTTCCCACTTCTTGTAGGAATCACCAAGTGACTCTCTCTCATTCTATTTAAAATTCAGAATTTCATATCTTCTGCGAATATAAACAGAAGCAGGAAAATACTCATTTAGAAATTTTTTCTCCATTTCTTCCCAAGTAGTAATACTTCCAGCCAATAATGCGTAAAACCACTCTTCCACGTCTTCCCATAAGGTAAACGGAAACATCACCAATTTCTTTGCCTCATCAGTATGCCCATCGATCTTCAACGTGGTACTCATGGTCAGAAACCTCTGCAAGTGTTTATTAGCGTCTTCGTTGATCTTTCCGGTGAAAGACCTTCTCTAAAGCTGAGCAATTGTGCTTGGATGCAAATGAAACTGGGGCACATTTACCGGTTGGTTTATAATTGTCAACCTACCACTCGGTGTAGTCGTCCCACCATAATCACCAATAAGTCTCTCTGGTGGATCTTCAACTATTATCTCTTCCTTTTCGGACTCTGAACCTGAATGAACTGAATGTTCTTCGTCAGAAGCCAGTTTGACTAAATGAGCTTGCCTACGCCTTGCGTGAAAAGTCCTGTCAATTTCTGTGTCAAAAGTAAATTCAGTTGAGGGCTTTCCTCGCAAACAAAGATTAGACAATTTATTAGTGATAGTAATTAAATAAATAGAAAAATAAAATTTTAATTCCAGAGCAATAAAAATTCAATTAAACTATAATCAACTTTGTATTTTGGAAGTTCCCGGCAACGGCGCCAAAAACTTGATCGAAAAAATAGCAAGTGTACTTGATCGTACCTGATCAGAAGGTTTCTTGGCCCAATCTGCAACGGTGGTTCAAAGTGAGAAGGGGGGGGGGTACCTGCAAGAGACTCTGATGCCAAAGTAAGAAAAGGCAGAGGGAAGCAAGCAAGTAACGAGAAGAGAATGAATGAGATACCTGACCCTCTCAAGTGAGAGGGTATTTATAGCTGGGCCAAGGTCCAGTTAATGGGTAAAGATCCAAGCCCACTAACGGACTGCTAGGGCTTGCGTGTGCATGGAGGCCAGCACGTGGCCTCCTCCCTAGATTGTCGGCCCGGGAGATCCGGAGTTGTTCGAGATTTCCGGTGGGCGTGTGGTGGTTGGGATAGTAATGGATCCGATATTTTCGGGGCATGTGGCAGTCAAAGACCATTGGCCACGTGGCCCCCGCGTGAATGATCAAGCGCCATCCAAGGGTAATTGGGCCTTAGTTACTGTTTTGCCATTACGGGCTAAGTGTGGGCCAAGTTGGGTCGATCCAAAGCAGGAGCCCTCAAGTCTTTGCTCTTGTTCAAGAGTGATGACTTTTAACCGAGCAGATCCTCGGATAGGATCGACTCGAAGTACATTCAAGTGTGTCACGGGCACGAACCCGCTACAACAACCATTCGGCGACGTTTGAGCCGTTTAGAGTCGAGGATGTCCACGTGTACCGAGGATGGCGAAGCAGACGAGTTTTAGTCTTCGGTCCTCGGGGAATAGCTCTCTGGATTAAGCGTGTCGGTTAGATACCACTGTTGCTTGAGAGAGGGTGCGTGGTGCTCAAAGGTGTGACCTTCGTATGCCCAGTTTTGGCTATAAAAAGGACCTTTTAGGGTTTCATTTGTTCATTTTCCAAATCTCAATTTACGCCAGCGAGTTCTCGAGCATAAAGTTTTCCAACATCCCTCCTTCAACTCTCAACATGTCTTCGACTTCAAAAGCAGGTACACATACCCTAATTCCTTTATAATCTTCTTTCAATTCACGTTTTTAGGATGAATTTAGGTCTTAGTTTTTATGCGTTTCGCGGGGAAAGGGTTGAATGCCATGGGGATTTACTTGAACATTGCGGGGAAAGAGTTGAATATCGCGGGGAGAGAGTTGAATACCATGGGTAGAGATTTGAATACCGCGGGGAGAGATTTGAATATCGCAAGGAAAAGTATCGACAATGCGGGGAGATTTTGGTGATTAGTTGATAAGTTCTTGAGTGTGTCGGGGGGGAGAATGAACTTTCTGAGGAACGATTCAAGAATAGCTCCCCGGTGCAACCCGTAGGATCCTCGAGAGAGATCTTGAGCTGGTCATGATTGGTTTCCAGGGCGCTTTTCTTGCTCGTGCTTCCGGGCCCCTCGCCGTTTCACTTGAGTCGTGGTGGAGGGGTGGATTTGATATCCTCGAATTCACTTTTCTTTCGCTGCTTTTCAGGTGCTGGGGACCATCCTCGCAAAGAGGGTACGTGCGAGCTCCGACGGATAAGATTGGCCGCGGACCTCTCCTGGGTCGCGCCCGAGCCAAGGGACTTTCGCTCGGATTTTGCAAACGACCCTTCAAGTGCGTTCAATCGATAGAGGATGCGGGCGAGGGTTTGAACCTTGGTGTCGTCAAATCCGGACCAAGCAGGAGGATTTGCTCGTCATACACTTCCACCTGATTCCCGATGTATGAGTTCGCGTTTCGGGAAATGGGCTTTCGCATGCCCTTCACTGGTTTCCAATTGGGGGTCTTTACATGGTTGGACTGGCCCGTCCGACTCCACCAGATGCTCGGCCTTCATGAGGGTATTCGGTGGTTTTGGTCTGGATATTGGTGCCACTCTCCCCTCTTCTTCCGTATCTTCCATCTACAGCGGATGGTCGGTGATAAATGTGCACTGGTGTCCTTCAAGCGATCGGGAAAGTTATTTAGGCCGTGTCACGGAGTGCATCGGGACTTCAAGCGTTTCTATGTGGTGAAGCCCTCACCGAGCCGAGGGACACCTCTTCGTGCGCCGTGGAGGTCGGAGAAGATGGCAAAGAGACGGACAAGCTGAAGGCAAAGTTCTCCCTTGAATGAGACAAGAAGCATTATGAGCGAGGACCAGATTTCTACTCCATGAAGCCTGAGAAATTGGACAGAGAGGACCAGCTCTCCTACGAGAGGTTGGAAAATTTTGTGAGGAGCTTCGGACCGGCCATCTGTGTCGATCGGGAGGGGAACGTGCTCGTCGATTCCAAAATCGAGATTGCCCGACGATACATTAACACAAAGGCCTTGCTGGACTGCGAGTCTGACGAGGACGCGCTGAGGCTTTTAGGTAATGGTTTTCGGGGAGGCATATGTGTGCTTGTTGCTCGTTCATTTAACTTGTGCTAATTTTCTTGTATTGTCTCTTGCAGATCGAATGACAGCCATGGAAGAGCGCATGCTCAAGCTGCGACACAAGGGTGCCCGTGGTCCTACAAAGGATCGGGTGGCTGAGCTTCAGCGACAGGCGCGGGAAGATCCTCAGCCCTCCGTGAACACTCCTTCCCCGGCGTCTTCCCCCAAACAACCGCTCAAGAGGCGAAGAAGTGAGCGTCTCGAGCAGGGGGGCAGGGACTTCGGTTTCGATCGGGGACGCCTTTGTGCTACCTCTGTGTTATGCTCAGCGGCAGCTCTTCGAGGGGAGACCCCCGATAGTGCAAGAGGCGGAGAAGGAGATGATCCTGGGGCTCGACCCGAAATCGAGGGCGGAAGGTCTGAACGCCGACGTGTCCGCTGTCATCCGATGCTTGAGACCTCGTTGACGCTCAACGACGAGGTGGCCAGCTACCGAGCCAAAGCCAACAAAGCCAATGCTTGTGCCACTGAACTGGAGATCGAGAACATGGCGTATCATGCTGAATTGCTGAAGCTTCAGGGGCTGGACAATAGATGTAAGGCGATAGCCACAGAGCTGAGGGAGATGACCGACTGTTGTACCCCAAAAATTTACCCTCCTTTTCCCGCGTAATTTTTGGCTTATAATTCCATTGCATGAAAATACATGTCATACCATGCATAGCATTTATCATAAGGAATATCAGATTCCAAGTATTCCGAATGGCACCCAAAAAGAGCTCATTTCTCAATAAAGTGGATTTCGGGTTTCAGCGTATTTCGGGCACTCCAGAAGGCGTATCTCTCATCTCTTTGGGTATTTTCTGTGGATTTTCGACTGGAACTTTCCTCTCATGATTATCTACAATTTTCATTTGAAGGTCGAGAACGGATTTTGTGAGGAAGGCTCTCAACGGAGTCATTTCCCCCGGCATATTAAGCTGATTTTAGTGCTGAACCGCGTGTTTTGGTTCACCAAAAAGGCTTTATTTTCCAGCTGGAAGTTCGGAATTGAGCGGGGCCAATTTCTAAAATTCCGTATCAAGGTCCTCTACAACTCTCATTTGCAACTTAGGAGCTAATTCCCCACCGATCGGTACCAGAATTTTAATCCCTGAGTTTGATTTTTGAGCTGAACCGAGCAATTTTCATCTGATACGCGAAGTTCGAAAAAATCATATCTCGCTCGATTTTTATCGAAACGGGACGGGACCGGTGCCAAAATTTCACAAATCTTGTTAGCTTCAGATGTCCCAGAGATGCGCATGTGCAAATTTCGATCAGAGGATCCTCGTCGGAGATATTTTCCCCACAGAGCGCAAACAAAATTCTGCATGTGTCAGTGGCCCAAAATTGATGCTGAAACTTCAAAAATTCCTATTTCCTTGATCATTCATCGGATCAAGTCGGGATTTTAATTCACGCAAGCAAAATTGCATTCCGGACACTTTTCGTTTACATCCCGACTCCAAATTCCGCACGGATTTGGCTGTTTTGGATTAATTACGAAAATTATTCGGATAATCATGATTAGCTTGTTGATTAAGGATCCAAAACTATAAATAGATTTTCCTCTTCACAAATCACAACAACACAATTTTTTGCTAAATTTCCCACTACCAAACACACTCCAATTCTCTCAAATCCCAAAGCACAAAAAACTCAAAAAAGTGAAAACTTCAATTTTCCCTCCAAGCAACCACCACAGGCCGCCACCGGACCACCGTCCAACAACTGCTATCACTGCAGACCGTGCTAAGCGCGCCCTCCGCTCTAAGCGCGCTCTATGATTTTTGGTTTTCTTCCTCTTCGCAGCACCTCCTACTCCGATCAAGATCTTCCTCTGCTTCTTCTACTCACTTCTGACATGGAAGGATCGTGTTCCTCTTGATCTTCTTCTCAATTTCAAGATTTAAGGATTTCTCTCCTTCTTCTCCAATTCACCATTGGATTTCAAGCTTTTCTTCAAGGATTCAAGTCTAATCCTGAAGTTTATCAACAATTCCTTATTGATTTGGTATTTTCTTTGAAGAGCACAAGGAATTCCTCTTCAATTTGATTCAAACTTCAAGTTCAAGTAAGTGTTAGGTTCAAATAATCACTTATTTTAAGCTGTTTTGAACTTTCATCTTTTCTTGAAATTGAACAATGAAATTGCATGCAAATTCAATGTAGATTCCAGGTCTTGAACTTGTACTCTTGGATTCCTTGATTTGAATTGGATTTTGCCGCCTTATTTGTGTCGAATGAGGATTTTGTACATAGTATGCATGTAGCCTTATGCATTTGTGTTTCCCAGCACATAAGCCGCAAAATCGTGTGCATCGCATCATCCACCGCATGCTCATGCATTAGGGAACATTTAGCTTGTTTCGTTTGCATCAATTCATGGTGGCTTGAAGTGTAATTTGCCTTGACATGTAGGTATTAAAGCATTTTGATCATTATGTGCATTGTGCATTGTACATAGTTCATTCATTCGCATTCAAGTGTTTGTGTTAATGTTTCAACTAGGATTTGACATGATTATTCCTTATTGCTTTGAGGTATACCATGCTTGCATTGAAACTTTGCATGTGGAACATTAGGTCACTAATACAACTTGCATCATAAGCATAATCATGCATCGACCTCCATTGTACACATTAGAATGATTCATTCTTTCCCTTCCACACATGTTCATTCCTAGCATTGTACATGAGCATTGAAATTCCTTTTGCATTGCACTCTAGCTTGTTCATGCATAACTTCACATGCGAGCGTTAGAGTTGTTGATTTGCTTTCCATATATGTCCATACACAACATTGCATACATGAACATGGAAATTGTTGATTTATCATTTGCATTCCATATAAGTCCATGCACAACATTGCATACATGAACATGGAAATTGTTGATTTATCATTTGCATTCCATATATGTCCATGCACAACATTGCATACATGAACATGGAAATTGTTGATTCATCATTTGCATTCCCTATATGTCCATGCATAACATTGCATACATGAGCATGGGAACTATTGATTCATCGCTCGCATTCCGCATGTATTCGTTCATAACCTTGCACGAGCATCAAAATTGTCATTCCTCCTTTAGCATCCCCTGCATGTTCATGTCTTGACCCTCATTCATAAGTATCATAGCTATTTGTTTCATTGCTCGCATACCGCGCCTATTCATGCATAGCTTGGAGCATATGAGCATTAAAACCATTGTGTCAACTTGCATTCCTATACATGTTCACGCATAACATGGCATACATGAGCATTGGAATAACTGTCATTGTATGGATCAACTTTTTGCATGAAAGCGTCACAAGCAATTGATGCGGTGCAAAACTGACTTTTCTGCAGGTTGCAGGTCGCGCTTAGCGCCACCAGAGCGCGCTAAGCGCCAAACATTCTGGAATTTTGGGTTGGTAGCGCGCTTAGCGCGGTACCGTGCTAAGCGCCCATTTATTTTTTCGATTTTTCGATTACGATGATGAGCAGTAGTCCCTTGACTATGCTTGGCTCTTGTTTGCACTCACTTTATCACGAGGGGCCTTACGCATACATATGCGGCTCATTTTGTCCATATTCACACACTTTTCCTTTGCTTGCGTTTTGGGTCTAACTCCCTTTTTGCAGGTTTCTCATGCTCGTATACCCACGTATACGTCCTTATACTTGCCTCTTGGGTCCAACTCCCTTTCCGCAGTTTGCTACTGTAACACAGTGAACTGACTTTGTAGGTTTTGTATCGCAAATGTGCGGATAGCAAGAGTCGCCACCCGGCTTTTATTTTTATCCAATTAAGGGAAGGTAAAAGTACAGAAAAAGACCTTCGTTAGATTCTGAGTAAGGGAGAAGGTTATGAAAAGGGAAGGTATTAGCACCCCTTTCCATCCGTAGTTTATTCTACGGGCTCTTAGTTGCTCTAGATCACTTTAAAAATGTGCTTTCTGTGTGTTTGAAAAATGTTTTGAAAAGGCATTTCGCTTTGACTTTGTAATGATTCATGTAGGAATGTATACAAAGTGTTCGGAAATGTTTTGTTTTTGAAAAGAGTTTGAACTTTGACAAAAGTGTGAGGTGTGAAAAGTATTTTGATAGAGCAAGCAACTAAAAATCTTATTACCTACTCAGAATTGGTCGTTTTCGTGTTATTTTACGCTTCTTTAGAATAGTGTTACCCACACCATTAGTTGGTAGGTAACCCCATTCGTTGGATGTAAGCGGGACATTCGAAGGGACATCGTATGGTCATAGAAAGCAACTTGTAGGAAGTATCCTAGCACATTCGAAGGGACTATCATCATTTTTCGTAGGCGACAATCGAGGGTCAAGATCATGTATTCGGAGGCGACATCGTGGGTCTTATGATCTTTGTATCAAAGGGACTATGATGATTTGTTTGAAGGCAACGGTGCTAGAATACCTCTACGTTCGAGGGACATGACCATTTTGAATGCGTAAAGGCAACGAGAGAGAATTACCCTAAGGGGTGCATGTGTGAAAAGAGTGTGTTGATTCGAGTATTTTTATCTTGGAAATTAGTGGTCTATGTTCATTATTATCTTGCCATACACGCCTAGTTACTAGCAATTTATAGGGTGCGGAAATTAAAAGGCGGAATGTAAAGATGCGGAAAGATAAATGTCCTACGCTATTACATGGCTTTGGGGCAGTTACATAATTTAAACTTACGGAAAATAAAAACCTAATTTAAACTATTACATCCCATAAACATTTACATTATTGGAAAAATAAAAATGATAAAAGAAAAATCGTCTGAAACGAGATAACCTGCAAGAGAATGAGAAATCGGAGAATATGAGATGAATCGAATAAGAGAAAAAATGTTAGAAAAATGTAAGTTTTTGAATGAGAAAAATATGACATGCTGGAAATAACACAAATATGCTAAAATAATTTTTTGGGATTTTTTGAATGCAATTTAATAATTTAAAACTAATTAAAATTGATTTAAATGCTAAATTATGAATAAAAATGAATATGCATGCAAAATTATATTTTTTTATTTTATAAATTAAATAAGTATTTTATGAAAATAAATGCAAAAGGAAAAAATATTTTGGTAATTTTTAATGCATGAAATAAAAATATGAAAAGAAATTAAAATAACATGAAAATATTAAATAATTAGAAAATATGAAAAAAATTGAGTTTGGAAAAAAGGAATGCAAAACCGGTCCTGGTGGGGATCGAACTCGTGACCCTGGAGCGAAACCTTAAGTCCACTTGCCTTGACCAACTGTGCCAGCGTGCTTCCTTGTTTGGGCTGGAGCGAATGAAATACAAGCAGCGTCGTCTCAGTTGCCTCGTCTCGCCAAACTTCATCTTCCTCGTTTGAAATTTTGAAAACCAGCGTCGCCTTTGTTCGGCGCTATTATTCGCGTTAAAGGTGGCGCCATGAGGATCTGACGTGAATCGGATCTTACAGTACATAGATTTAAATCTTTTGATTTGTTTATAAAGATGCATGAGCATCAAGCTTTATTATTTTCAACACAAGAAAGATGATTTAATGATTATGAAAAGGGAAAGGTGAAATACCCTCAATTGATATTGATATGCGTAACGACTAGCGCAAACTAGACATAACGCATTGGGAGATTCGAGTAAGGGGATTGGTATATAAAGGGAATAGATGGAGCACCCTAAATATATGTAGTTATCTACGACTTTATATATGAATATATTTGATATGTTGTGTGTTTTTAATTGCTATTTCTATGATTGGGAAAGTTTCTCCTTTGGACTTTAAGAAGCGATAGATTATGTGGGATTCTAGGTTTTGTTATTATTGTGCTGCATAAAGATCATGGATCTTACGCATACATATCTAGTGGGAATCGGAGCATTTGTAGCTCGGATCTGGGGTTCTATGGTTTGTTTGGTGCGAGGGAGATAGAAATTTGCTCGGCAAGGATGAGACCTTGTGCCTACGTATTCTCAAAGGATGTTGAGAAAGTCGAGCAATCGTAGTTCCCACTTATGCTAGTGGAAAGCAGCGGGATGTTAGTAAGAGCAGACAAATGTCATCTTAATGAAAAATGTATCTAATCTATTTCATCACATACATTTTGAAAAGTTTGATTGATTAAAATCTTTCATCGTAAGTATTAGGTGTTTTGCTTGAGTGTACAAGCGTTACCACTTACATGTTTAAGAAAGATGTTTGAAAAAGATGATTGAATCTTTTAGCGTAAGTATTGGGTGTTTTGCTTGAGTGTACAAGCGTTACCACTTCTTTAAGAGATGTTTTGTTTAACAGTTTAAAAAGTTTGAAAAGTTTTTGTTGTATGTGATGTAATGGATGAGATACTTCTTCCATAGAGATGATAGATGTCTAAATCTCAAGGAGAAATTGATTGGATTAAAGGGATGCTTTTAAAAGCCCATGGGTCCTTGTATTATTAGCCAGAGGAGGCATTCGAGGGTCATCGAGGTCATTGAGGGTCCTTGTATAAAGCTCAAGAGGAAGCTATAGGGTATGGCTGTCTTTGGCTTGAAAGGTTTCACCGAGAAATCATCCTTTCTTGAATAAGAGCAATTTCAGAAATTTTACTCTATGGTGATTTTGAAAGTGATTTCACGGAAACCATCCTTTAGGGTTCTATCTTAGCGGGTGATTCTTTGTATTGGAAGCCCAAGAGGAGGCTGTTAAGAGATTTCTGTCTCTTTCATTGTATGATGCCCAAGAAGGCTAAACTCAATGAGGAGTTCTTTTGAGCGAAGCCCAAGAGGAGGCTGACTCAGCGAAGTGTTTGTCTTATATGAAGCCTAAGCGGAGGCTAACTCTGTGGGAGAGTTTCTTTGTACAAAGCCCAAGAGAGGTGACCCATCTTTGAGATAAGTTATCTTGTATGAAGCCCAAGGCTAAACTCAACTGGTGATGAGTTGTCTTGTATGAAGCCCAGAGGCTAACTCATCTTGATGATGAATTGTCTTGTATGAAGCCCAAGCGGAGGCTAAACTACGGGAACCTATTGATTAGTCTAATTGTTATGTTATTTATTAGGCATTGTATAAACAGGTGTGTGTGTGTGTAATATGTATTCACGAGGAGTTTATGAAGGAAATATAAACAATGCATGATGTTTATTTGCAGCGGTTTATGGAATATAAACAAGTGTACGTAAGCGAGCGTTTAAAAGCAGCGTAACTCGTTTCTTTACAAGTTTGAAGCTGTGTACAAGGAAAGTGAATATGTACGAGCGAGTTTTTATGTACAGACAAAAGTGGATGTACATAGGAGGTTGGGACTTACACTGTAAGAGGCCCATTGATTTGAAAGCAGTTTCACGAGGGAATAATGCTCCTTTCAATACCAATGGTATTTAGTATAAAATGTACAGATGAAGCGAAATGATTGATCAAAGTTTATCTGTAAAAGTATTTTCAAAGAAAAAGTATACGTATTATGTACAGATAAAAGTTTTGAAAAAGATACGTGTTATGTACGGATAAAAGTTTGTTTAAAAATGTTTGAAAAAAGTTTGATATGTACAAGGAAATATTATGTACATAAAAGAATGTTATGGGACTTACACGTGATGGAGGCCCATTGGTTTAAAAAATCTTGCTCGGGAGAAACCTTCCTTTAGAACCAATGGATTCGTATAGACAAACGAATGAAAAACAAATGAAAGAAATTTGTTTATGTTTGAATATTGACAAAGATGTTTTGAATATGTACAAATAAAACTAAATATGTACATAAAGGGTTGGGACTTACACCATAAGGGAGGCCCATTGATTTGAAAGCAGTTTCACAGGGAATAATGCTCCTTTCAAAATCAATGGTGTTTAGTGTAAAGAACAAACGGAAGAAAGTTTGTCTGTATTATGTACAGATGAAAAATTGTACATAAAGAAATGAATATGTATAAAGAAATATATACATAAAAAGAATGTTTTGGGACTTACACCGTGAGGGAGGCCCATGATCGATCGAGAAATTCGAGAGAAGACGAAGTCAGTTTTATCGTTTGAATTGGATCGATCATGGTAAAAAGATGCAAGTTTGATGAAATGTTTTGAAAAATGATTTGAAAATGTTTTTGAGAATGGTTTGAAATGTTAAGTTGATTTGTGAAAGGTTTTGAAAAAAATCGGAAGTCGAAAACTTGAAAAATTCACCTTTTAAGGAGGTTTGAAAAGTGTTCGGAACGTCGTTTTCGGCTCGATTAAAATTTAATCAGATGAAAATATTTTTGGATTTTTTTGACATAATCATAAAATATATATATTAAATGACAAGTGTGCAAAAAATCATCTCAAAATGAGAAGTTTTGATTGGTTAAAAAAATTGTTGAAGTTTTTGTGAAAAAACATGAAAAATTGGAAAGTTTGTAAAACGAATGGTCTTGAGAGGGATTGAACCCATGACCATTGGGTGGGGCACGTGGCAGAGAACCTTAAGAGCAAGCCGAGGACCAAGCCAGGCAGCGCGTTTGAAATGTTAGTGGACCAGCACACGTGTTGATATGGTATTGGAAAGTTTTGAAGAAAACATGAAAAATTGAAAACTTTGTAAAAGAATGGTCTTCTTTGGGTTTTGAACCCATGACCATGAGGTGATCTGGCGTGTCACAAAGCCTTAAAGGCAAGCCATGAACCACTGAGCCAAACACGTTTGAGTTGTTAGTGGATTAAAAACACGTGTTAATATTATATTGGATTATTTGAAAATTTGAAAAATGAAGAACACATGAACACGCGCGAATTTTCTGGGCTTGTGTTTGATTCTCAGTTTCACGAATTCGAGCTATCTCCTTCGTTTCTCAACCAAATGGCACGATGTAAAAACCAAACTTGATCGATTTTATGCCACGAACATGAAGATGCTTGTTAATTTCATTTATATTAAGCCTAGAATGATTTCGATTCGAAGAACACGTATGAACCCTAAACTGAAAAATCTAAATTAAATGATGTATGTTGAACGATTGTTTGATTTTATTGAGGGCTATTGTTCGTGTTGAGTGCAGAAAACAAATGGCCAAGAGTTTTTTTCAAATGGTTCAAGAAATCAAGAGAACCAGTTTCGTGTTCATACCTGGAAAAGTTGAGATCGAATTCGATGCTGGAGTGTTTCCAGAACTTGTTTCTTGATTGTGTGAGCACCAACGGCATGTAAGGAAGCTATGTGAGTGGTCTGCGCATCATGAATCAAGCTGGATCATCTTGCCCAAGTTCACCTGCATATACTCAAAAATGGAATCTGGAAATCGAGTTAGAGCTGTTACAGTTGCTTGCCATGGGTTTGGATCATGTCTATGAGGTATAGGGAAGGTGTATGGATGATTACAACATCAATTGATCCATCCAAACTTCATATTCGAATCTTATGGAAGTTTTGAAGTTTTGAAAAATTGAAAAGTGAAAACTGATTTCCTCTTGATTTTAGTTTGATTTTAAGTTTGTAACAAGTTTGTTAATGATTATGGAACATGTTGGACACCAATTTTCATCATGTTTCCATTGAATTTTCAAAAATGCTATATTTCTCAACTTTGCACTAATTGCTTGATTTTCAAGAAAAGAAGAAAAGCATGGATTTGTGTATTGATTTTTTTGGTGTTGATTTCTCTTGAATTGATAGCTATTTATAGGCAAGAGGTCTGAAAAGATTAGGCAAGGAAGTACAAGCCATTTGGTGAATCAAAGTTTGTAAGGGTAAGAATGGTATTTGTCACAAAGGAAGTTTCCTTTTTCACCATGTGCTCAATTTTACTTTGATCCTATCTCATTCCAATTACTTCAAGCTGATGTTTATCAGTTCAATCAATCCATTTGGCAAGGTTGCAAGTGGTTTAAGTGAAAAAACACAAAATGACCTATAATTTGAAGTTGTGAACTTTGAAATTTAAGTTTCATGGAACCTTTGGTTTCAATTTCAAAAACATAGCTAGCCTCCATGGATTTTGAAGTTCTTGGACATTTTGAAATATTTTCCATGATCTACAACTTTCATGTTTTGAGTTTTTCAAATTCCAATTGGAACTAGGTGAAAAAATGGCTTGAAGTTTGGAAAAATGTGAAATTTCAACACTTAGAAATTTTCTAAGTTATAGAAATTTTGACTTTTTGTTGACTTTTCCAAATTCTTTGATTTTTGATGATCATGATGGATCATTTGAAGTATTTTGATGATGGAAAAGTTTTGTTTTGAAAATTTTGACCAAAAGTCAAAGTTTGACTTTTCTGTGCAGATGAAATTTCATCAGATGTTTCAGAAAACGACTGATGAATTCTGTGAACCTCTGTGATGTTTTGGATCCAGAAATTAGGTCAAAAGGTTATATCTAAGATATGATGACCAATATCTATCCAAAAAAGTCATCCACTGCTCAAAAAGTCAGAGAATTCTCACACCCGATCAAAACCCTAATTGGTCGATCCTTGATTAATCTGTGAGAGAATTTGATATCTGAGGATGGAAGGGTGATGATTTGATCAAGATAGATCAAATGAGATGGAAGAATCTCAAACCCTAATTGGTTGGCTCAAGAATCAGATGAAAATATGATGAAACCCTAATTTTGACACATGAATGCTATACGATTAATCTTTATGACATTAGTTATGAAATGATGCAAATATATGGTGGTATATTAGGTCAAAATTGGGGTATGACAGATGCCCTAATTAAGTTTCTTTAACACGAGAGATGAAGATGAATATCTTCGTTTTGATAGGTGTAAAGATACTTAAATATCGAAATCGCAAATTTTGGACCTAAGATACCAAAGATGCGGATGATGCAAAATGATTGTAAAAAGTTTCACCAGATGACATCACAGAAAATGGCATGGTAGGGAAAATTTGTGAATGTTTGTTTCGCTTTGGAAGCAGAGATTACTATCACCTTGTGACAATGTTTAAGGTAAGTGAAAATGATATTACCAATTATCAGCCTTGTGATAGTTTATGGTAATGAATGTTGAAGATGTTACCAATTATCAGCGAAGTGATAACTATAACAAGGTAACTTTTTTGAGAAAATTTACTGAATATTCAGCTTTGTGAATAACAGACAGTGGTGGAAACAGCACTGGAAAAGATATTACCGATTATCAGCAAAGTGATAACTATAACAAGGCAAATCCTTTTTTTTTTAAGACAATTTGCTGTGTATTCAGCTTTGTGAATAACAGACAGTGAAAGAAACAGAACTCGAAAATGAGCTTCTATTTTCTTGGATACAATTTTGCCGAGGATCTCTCTTTTTGAGGAGATGCGGGCATTTTTGATCAGAAAACACAGGTTTTCCTTTTGACAGAAAGACAAACTGCTGAGGAATTTCTCGTACGGTCATGATTTGACCTTGTTGAGAAGAAACAAACTTTTTATGACAAGTTTAGGAATGAAAATAAGCGGCTCAGACAATGAGACTATTGCTTATTGCTTTGTTGATTAGAGACGAGGTTCTATTCAGGAATGAACGAAAAAGCAGTCAATCAAGACATTGTTCCAAATGAGGAATGATCTCAGCTGGGGAATGTGGTGAAGAGAAGAAAATGCATTTCTCTGTTTGGGGATACTCTGCCGGGGATAAAAAAGAAATGTATCTTTTCTATTTGGCGAGACTCTACTGGGGATAAACTTGTACTTACATGAGTAAGTGTGATTTACATCAGTGATATGGAAGCAAACATTTCGAGGAATGCAAAAAATGCAATGAATGATGCTATTATGTATGAATGTCATGAATGTTATATGTATGCTAACACTACTTTGACAAAGACACTAAAGAGATATTTGGGGAAAAGGACCGCGTCACAGTTCGAACAAATACTTGGTGAAGATTACAGCACTGGTGTAAACATTCACTGATGAAGATTTTGAGTTGCATGTTTTACACTTTCAGAGAAAAGCATTTCATTGGCAACTTGATTGGGGATTCTTTTTGGATAAGAATACCGTCCTTTGAAGATTTCCGTTGAGGAGAAAATTCTGTGTGATTGGCAACTCCTGGGATCGAAACACTATTGGAGAAAGCAGTTGAAGTTATTTCCGTGTTCATAGTTTCAAAGGAGAATTTTGCTTTTGTTTCAAAATTTTGAAGTAAAATTCATTTAAAACATTTACATTTCAAAAAGTGATTTTCACAATAAAAGCGTTATTTTGCAAAGCGGAATAAACAAGAATTGCAAACAAAGGCACAAGGCTCAAATTTATTGATAGAATGGTGATCAAAAAGGCGTGATTCCATGAACTATTTACAAAAGTTGGAAATGATAATTTATTGGGAAAAGGCTACATTGAAAGCAAATAACGCTATTATCCCTAACAACTTGAATTCCCACTGCGCTTGTGGCTTTAGAAGAGTTGATTGAAGATCCGTTGGTGGAAGTTTCTTCAAATTGACAAAATACTGATACTTACTTTGTCATTTTTTTATCCTTGTTTTGCCTAGATCGCCTTTTCGGGTTTTCAATCTATCGGGATATTTTACATTTATTGTCTCTAATTTTTGCTGGATCCTTTTCAGGTTTTCAATCCACGAGACGCTCATTTTGCCTAAGCCGCCCTTTTCGGGTTTCGACTCACCGAGCTGTTCTTTTGTTTTTAGACAAAGTATTTCTTGTTGCATCGGCATTCACGGGATCGGAGTTCATCGCCGTCCATGGTTGTGAGAGTCATAGCACCTTGAGAAAAGCTTCTTTTGACGATGTATGGGCCTTCGTAGTTAGGAGTCCATTTGCCCTAGAATCTGTTTGAAAAGACAGAATCTTTTTAATCGAGTCGCCTTCTCGGAATTCACGAGTCGGACCTTTTTGTCAAAGCTTTTTCATTCTTCTTTGATAGAGTTGTCCGTGACACAGAGCGGTCAGGCGCTTTTCTTCAATTAAGTTCAGTTGGTCGTATCTGCTTTGACACCATTCAGCCTCAGATAGCTTTGTTTCCATGAGAACTCTCATTGATGGAATCTCAACTTCTACGGGGAGCACTGCTTCCATGCCGTATACTAGAGAAAAGGTTGCCCTGTTGAAGTGCGTCTTGATCGATACCCATGCGAGCAAATGGCGACATTCGTGCCAGTCCTTGTAAGTGATGACCATTTTCTGGACGATCTTCTTGATGTTCTTGTTGGCTGCTTCAACGGCGCCGTTCATCTTTGGCCGGTAAGGAGACGAGTTATGATGCTCGATCTTGAATTCCTCACACAGTTCTTTCATCATTTTGTTATTCAAGTTTGATCCATTATCAGTAATGATCTTACTTGGAATTCCATATCGGCAAATGAGGTTGTTCTTGATGAACCTCACAACCACTTGTCTGTAGCGTTGGCGTGAATCTTGCTTGACCCATTTGGTGAAGTAATCAATAGCCACTAGAATGAAGCGATGTCCGTTGGGCGCTTTTGGTTCAATCATTCCAATCATGTCGATGCCCCATGGAGAATGGCCACGGAGAGGAGAGAGCGTTGAGTAGAGTCGGAGGCACATGGATCTTATCTGCATAGATCGGCACTTGTGACATCTTTTGGCGTGTTTGACAATCAGATTCCATTGTTATCCAATAGTATCCTGCTCTCAAGATTTTCTAGACATTGCATGCCCATTTGAATGGGTTCCAAAGGACCCTTCATGCACTTCATGGATGATCGTATGCTTCTTGTCGTCGGCATCGGCGAGAACCATGTCGAAGTTTCTTTTGTATAGCACATCCTCGTTCGGAAGAAATTCCTAGAAAGCCTCCTCGAGTTTTCTTATCCTTGTACGATGCCCCAGTGGGTACTCTCGTGTTTGAAGGAAGCGTTTGATGTCGTGAAACCACGGTTTATCGTCAAAGGCATACGTAGCAAAGACATATGCAGGTCTTTCAAGGCGTCGATCAGATTGGGCATATCGTTCAATTGTTGATTTTAAACATGGAAGATAGAGTAGCCAAGGCGTCGCCATTCGATTTTGATCTCGGGGATATGATGCAATTTTACTTCATTGAAGAAAGTCAACAACCGTCTTGCATAATCTCGTAAGGAATCAAACCAAGATGATGAGTTTCATACTTGTCTTTGATTTGATTGACCACAATGAATCTCCATATATGTCAAGGATCTTGATCCTCAAATCCATAGCTTCTTGATACCCATGATGCATGCTTCATATTACGCTATGTTGTTGGTGCAATCAAATAGCAACTGGCGAAGAATGGTATATGAGAACCTTGGGAGTGATGATGGCCCCAATTCCATTGCCAAAAACATTAGCTGCTCCATCAAAGACTAGGCCCCATCGGATTACGGATCGGTCCTTCTCAGAGTAGCGGTTCGTCACAATCTTTCATCTTCAAGTACATAACATCCTCGTCGGAAATCAAACTTGAGAGATTGGTGTTCGTTGGCGGTGATAAGCCAAGTGATCGTGAGAATGCTTCCTTTAACCGCTTTACGAGTGCGGTATTGGATGTCATACTCGGATAGTAGCATCTGCCATCGGCGATTCTCCGGTTAAGCGGGCTTTTCAAATCGTACTTGATTGGATCCATTTGGAGATTAACCAAGTCGTGTGATTGATCATGTCTTGGCGAAGACGTTTTGAAGTCCATACCAAAGCGCAACATGTTTTCTCAAGCATGGAGTAACGAGTTTCACAGTCCGTGAACTTCTTACTCAGGTAGTAGATGGCATGCTCCTTCTTACGGTTTCGTCTTGTTGTCCGTCACGACCATGGACTCTTCTAATGCGGTGAGGTATAAGATTAATGGTCTTCCTTATTGGAGGATCGGTATTGGTGGTTACGGCGGGTATTCTTTGATCTTGTCAAATGCTTTTGGCAATCTTACACACAACCTTTTGATCTTTGCGGAGAAGCTTGAATATCGGCCCAGTGTGATCATCGAGAGATAAATCGGAGATATAATTCAATCGTCAAGAAATCCTCTTACTTGCTTTTACATGCGTGGCGTAGGCATTTCTTGAATAGCCTTGACTTTGTCGGGGTCAACTTCAATTCCTTTGTGACAATGAAACCTAGGAGTTTTCGGATCTTACCCCAAAGGTACATTTGTTAGGATTGATGATGAAATTTCCTTAGTCGTTGAAACAGCTTTAAGAGATAGTCTATATGCTCTTCTTCTGTGTCGGACTTTGCTATCATATCATCCACGTAGACTTCGATCTCTTTATGCATCATGTCATGGAAGAGAGTAGTCATCGCCCTCTGTAAGTTCGCTGCATTCTTTAATCAAATGGCATTACCTTGTAGCAAAAGTGCCCCATGGCGTGATAAAAGATGTCTTCTCCATATCTTCGGGAGCCATTCTGATCTGATTATAGCCAGAGAAACCGTCCATGAAGGAAAAGATGTTGAATTTTGCAGTGCTGTCCACTAGCATGTCAATATGCGGTAGTGGGAAGTCATCTTTTGGACTAGCTTTGTTCAAATCCCGGTAGTCAACACACATTCTGACCTTTCCATCTTTCTTGGATACAGGTACTATGTTGGCTAGCCATTGAGGATATTCAGAAGTGATAAGGAAACCAGCTTCGAGCTGTTTTTGAACTTCTTTTCTGATTTTCTCAGCCATCTCAGGATGTACTCTCCTCAGTTTTTGCTTAACTGGCGGACATTCTGGTTTTAACGGCAAGTGATGCTCTACTATGCTGGTATCCAAACCCGGCATGTCCTGGTAGGACCAAGCAAACACATCAACGTATTCTTTGAGAAGACTTATCAGTTTTCTTTTGACACTGCTGTCAAGCGAAGCTCCGATATTTATTTCTTTTTTATCTTCCTCAGAACCCAAGTTGATTGCTTCTAGAGGTTCTTTATGAGGCTGAATGATCCTTTCCTCGTGCCTTAGCAACCTAGAAATTTCATCCGGGATCTCTTCTTCAATTTCTTCCTTAGTGACTTCGCAGGGGATTTCGAAGTTGGGAGAGAGCGTAGAGTTATTGCTTTCAATAGATTTGTCCATTTGTTTAATCTGCATGTTTTGATTTTATTTTTGATTAAAAAAAAAATTTATCATCATTTTTTTTTTGAAAGTTAATGTGAAAGTGTTGCAGATTAATTATGATTGATTTTTTATTTTGTGTTTTTAGGATTATCATTTCCAAGAAAAGGGTAAAAATGAAAATAAACACAAAGTGTGGAAACAAAACAACGCATTTTATTTATGTTTCACAATATGAACAGGGCCCTTAAATACAAACTCATTTGTCTTGGGCAAGACAAAGAGAGATTATTTAAAACTAAACCCTATAAAACATCTCTTCGCTCTGGGCGAAGCGAGAGTTCAAAACAAAAACAAAGATAAACTACTTAGAACTATGAACATTAGTCCTAACTTCAACAGGTTTCCAGTAGTGACGAACTCCTTGGATATCGAGATACTCGGGTAATTTTCCGCTTGGTTTAACCCTTGAGTAAACTTTGATTGCTGGCTGAGCAGGCTTTGAGGACTCTGAACGATGGCCTTTGCCTTTGGTGCTGCTAAAGCGATCTTCTTGATTGACAGATCGGGAAGTATGAGAGCTAGCCTTTGTACTTCTGTTGATCTGTGTTGAATCTTGGGGATGTTCCTTCGGTCTTACGGTGAAGAGACTCGTTGTCGGCACTTTCTAGATCGTATCCAGTCATACTCTTGATCTTGATGATCATGTTGATGTAGTGGTAACGAGGATCGGCTTGGTGAAATCCACAGACGTGTTGAAGCGAGATCTTCATTTGGGACCTCGATCATTGATTAGTTTGAGAGGCAGTATTCCTCTTGATTGACTAGGGTAGTCAAAGTCATCACCCCATCCACGTGGGTTGGATATCTTCGATCCGGATTTTTGAGCTTTTGGCGAGTACTTCACCATGTAGTCATATTTACCACTTGGCTCTCCCAGGTATCCCAAACTTCAGCGAGGGATGGTTTTATGCCTTTGCAAGGACATGTTTTGAATTGATCGGTTGGTTTGGGCAATTCTTCTGAGATACATATTCGAGCTTCAAGTAAGTGCTCCACTCTTTAGATTCGGACGGATCGTTTTCCTCCTCTTCAATGGTTACAACATTAACCTCTTGCGGAATGGGGTTTAAGAAACCTCCACTATGAAATACTTCCTTAATCGGAGAAAGTGCTTCATCTTTCTGTTTTTCTTTGGAGAATACGGGTGTGAACCCAAGTCCGGCTTTCGTTTTATTCTTGACAGGTTTAATAATTTGCCCCCATCCTTGAGCATTGCCATCTTTCACCATTTGTGCTGCTTCTCTATAGGAAGAGATAGATGATCTATTTTTAGTAGATTCATCTTCTAGCGGATTTTACGAGATCGGCGCTTCAATGTCATTAGCCGTGATGAAAGAGAAACTAGACAGATGATTTATAAGCAAAGCTTGTTCGCCACTGATGGTTACCAACTTTCCATTTACTGTGAATTTTAATTTTTGATGGAGAGTAGAAGTTACCGCTCCTGCATCGTGGATCCAAGGTCTTCCTAGCAAGCAACTGTATGCAGCTGGCACGTCCATAACTTGGAAGGTAATTTGGAACGTGTGAGGGCCAATTGTCATCGGGAGATCAACTTCACCAATAACTGACTTTCTCGATCCATCAAAGCTCTTACTATGATGTCGTTGAACTTCATTGGCGTTCCTTGTAAGCTAAGCGAGCTAAAGTCGTCTTCGGCATTACGTTTAGGGATGAACCTGTGTCTACTAATACATTTGACAAAGAATCTGATTGGCAAATCATCGAGATGTGCAAGGCCAAGTTGTGATCTTTCCCTTCCTCTGGAAGTTCTTCGTCACTAAAACTCAGATTATTGCAGGCTGTTATGTTGGAGATGATCCCCAAATTGGTGCATAGTTACATCGTGATCCACATAAGCCTGGTCTAGTACTCTCATTAAAGCTTCTCGGTGAGCTTCGGAGTTGAGGAGTAAAGACAATATCGAAATCTTTGAAGGAGTCTGCATTAATTGGTCTATGACTCGATATTCGCTCTTCTTGATTAGTTTGATATCTCGTCAAAGTCGAGTTGATGTTGGTTCTATCGGTAGAGCCAATGTTTGTGCTTAGGTTAGCAATGGGAATCGTTGCGGATTCTCGTGAGATATGCTAAGCGGGTTATTTTAACAACGGGAATTGCAGGCGGTTTTGGTGGTAATGGAGCATGAACTCGTCCACTACGGTCACTCGTCCGATTTCCGTTATATTGACATTAGTGGGCGTGGCGAGGTTTCTCTTTCCATCTTCTATCGGGGTTGCATGATATTGGTAAGGTGCTCTAGTAGGCATGCGGAGCGGGACCGGTGGGCAAATTACCAAAGGAGGCGTTGGAATCTGGAACCGTTGTCGTGATCTCTACATGCTCGGGCATGTTGAAACAAGGGATCTAGCGTTTACTTGGGATTTTCGAGTTGATATACGAGACTAAAGCTCATGCGGAAAATGCCCTATTGTATTTACGTCATGGTCGTCTCTATTTCTGTAAATTTGCAGATCACCAATGTCTAACAAATGTTGGATATCTGCTCTTATGGTGTAACATCCACGATCATCCTTGGAGCAGATATGGCAAGCTGCGTAATCATGCTTAGTAAAAGCACTCATTGCACTGTATGATTCATGGAGATGCACTAAGTTTCCTCTGACTAAGCTTATGTCTGTGACAAGGTACCTGTCTGTATTCCTTAGTATTAGATTCACTGAGTGTCCATTATGACTGGGAAGCGGATTGGCTTGCACATTCGGACTTGTGTTTCTGAAGGAAAGAAGATTAGTCTTCACTAATCTCTGTACCTCTGCCTTTAATGCTATGCAATGCTCAAGGTTATGGCCTGGTGCCCCTTGGTGAAAAGGGCAAGAAACATCAGCTTTGTACCACCATGGTAGCTTTTCAGGAACCGGAGGTGGTAACCTTGTCTGTATTAGATTCCTTTCTATAAGCGGGGTAAAGTTACGTATGCGTCATAGGAATCGGGTCGATGAGTGACCCTCGGCGGTTTGGGTTGTGAAAGCTGCTGAGCTGTTGAAATTTGTTGAGTTTGTTGATTTTGTTGAAGTGCGGAGCAATTCACGGAGTTGTGGTGGGTGCTATGGCAGCTACCTGTCGTTGTCGAATGACATTTTTGCGTGGTTTCCCTCGGGACACCATTCCTACGTCATGTTCTTTTTTCCTTGGGAAACTGGTTCCAACTTTCTTGGTATTACTAGAAGATCCTACTTCCTTGGTTAGACGTCCTGTCCGAACCCCTTCTTCTAGTCGCATTCCCATGCTTACCATTTCATTAAAGTCTCCTGGAGCGCTAGCGATCATTCGCTCATAGTAGAATGGACCAAGAGTGTTGAGGAATACCTTAGTCATCTCTTTCTCTTCCAAGGGAGGATTGACTTGGGCAGCAATTTCCCTCCATCGTTGCGCATATTCCTTAAATGTCTCTCTTTCCTTTTGAGACATGGAACGGAGTTGATCCCTATCAGGAGCCATATCCAAGTTGAATTTGTACTGCTGGATAAAGGCTTTGCCTATGTCATTGAATGTTTGGATATTCGTGCTGTCTAAACCCATATACCACTTCAGTGCGGCACCGGTGAGACTATCCTGGAAGTAATGGATTAGCAACTGATGATCCTCATTGTAGGTAGACATTTTCCTGGCATACATCGTGAGATGACTTTGCGGACAGGAATTTCCTTTGTACTTTTCAAAGTCAGGGACTTTGAATTTTGCAGGTATTTTTACGCGAGGAACTAAGCACAAGTCCTGGGCATTTTTTCCAAACAATTCTTTCCCTCGAATCGTTTTTATTTCAAGCTGCAATTTGAGGAGTTGTTCCTGGAGATTCTCCATTGAACCACGAGCGTTCGTGCTATTTCCTGGAGTGTGATGAACTTCTTCGTCTGTGGTAGCATGTACTACGGAAGCTGAGTTCAACATGATCGGCTGAGAAACCGACATTGTTACTTGTGGAAAAGTTATTCCACGTTGTGGAGTGAACGTAGCGTTTTGCTGCAAAGTAGGTATTTCAAGCGAGGTTGTTTGAGAAGTCGGTTGGCGAACTCCAATGCCGAAGTTAAAAGGCATTCCCCATGGATAGCCCTCTGGCATGCTGAAGAGCGAGCTACTAGCTGCGGTAGCTGAGACAGGAGTAGTAGTGTCTTCTGAAGTTGCTGCTTGGTTTTGACTGCTCGATGCTGCTTGTTGACTTTGCGCTGTGGCAAGCGAGTTGACCAAAGATGTGAGTCTCTCCACTTCTCCTTGTAGTGTGGTTACCGTACCACGGAGTTCAACGTTTTCTTGTTCAAAATTCTCCATTACTTTTCTTCTTTTTGCTCTGGTATCGTACGTTCGAGTTGGCTGCGGACGCAGTCGAGAAACTCTAAGACGTGACAGCTTGACGATCTTTCTATTTGTTCGAACTGTTCAAGCTAGAAAAGCTGGAAAAGTGAAAGTATCAGACCCTAATCAATAGACTTAAATGCAAAGTATGATGCATGAATATGATTTGTAAAGAAAAGAAATTTCCAAAGAATTTACACTAAACGAGATATTTCTGGCAAATATTTGGATGGAAAACACAAATTTTATTGATTAATGAAGGAAGATTACAACAATTGTTTTTTGTTGGAGCATTGCTCACACAAATGATACAATAAGTGATAAAATTACAAACTAAATTAAACTAATTAAACATCTTCGTCGGATGACGATCCAAAGGCTTGATGCAGCTTCAGCTTCAGGATTTCCTTCCCATAGTGAGCTTTTAGTTTGGCTTTCTCGGCTCTTAGCTTGCTAATGACTCTCTTCCACTTGTTGGGAGCGAGATCGCTGGTTGTCATTTCCTCAAGCTTTCTTTTCCTTTCTTTGACGTATTTCTGGATTGCGTTATCCTTCTGGCGAAGCTTCTCATCTTTCTCCATGAGCCATTCATCCTGGAAGTAGAGCGTCTTTTCATGATCTTTGACTTGCTTCTTGAGCTTCTCAATCTCAAGGTTGGTCTTGAGGAATTGTCTTTCCAAAGCTTCCTTCTCAAACCTTATCTTGGTCAAGGCTTCTTGGTATTCTCCCACAGCTTCAGGGAAAATTTGTTGATTTGGGCGGTGAGAACATGGGATCCTCATAAGCGTAAGGCATTCGGAATTCCTTTGCTCTCTTCTTTATCCAAGAAGTGTAGGTTTCCATGGCTACACAATTCTTTGCCTTACCTTTTTCTTTCTTTCGGATGTGATGCCAAGCTTTGATCATCCTAGCCTTCATCCTTGGGAATCCTCTCCTTCATGATAGAAGTAGCTTTCTCTTGTAAAGCGGGAGGTTTACGAATTTGCGTATCCGAGTGACGTTTTGCTAGGAATGGGTTGTAGTTGATTCCCCCTTCGTACCAATGAGAATGCGTTGGCAAATTCTCCACAACTTTCAATGATTTCCATCTCATTGTTTGCCAAAGTATACCAATGGATATAAATCGTTTGTAAGAGACATGAGTCTTACGGACCAATGCCACTCGTCTTTGTTTTCGCGGAAGATAGGAGATTTAGGCAAATGTGAGGTAATCCATTTGAAAAGCAGGTATACAACACACGATAGTTCCGTCTCCTTGGCGATTCCTATGATGAATAGAGGCGTCGTGTCACCAAGCAAAGTGGGAGCAGGATTTCCAATCGGAAAGATCCTTATGGCGTTAATATCAACGAAATTTGGGACGTTGGAAACAACACCAATCCATAGAGGAGTAAAGCTAAAATAGCTTCAAAGGCTACCATACTACCAGAAATTTGAGGGCCTTCTCCATTAGGAACTTTGAAGTCGAGTCCTAAGAGTTTTCCTCTGGTAGTTAGGTTTTGTCTATCTCGGGTTTCTTTAAATGAGTCATTGTTGCAATGACTTGTGACTTAGGAATGGCTTCCAAACCATTGAAAGGCACTTTGTACGATCTTGAGATTCCTAGGATATGCATACTCTTCCAAGTAGGCATCAGCGATAATCGGGGAAAGTGAAGCGATGATATGGATCGTGGAACTGAGCGAAGGTTTTGAGAAGTCCTTCATCAACGTTAGCGTTCAAAAGAGTTAAAAAGAGTTCCATAGCGTTTTACGAAATCCGAGGATCTTCTACCAAGGATGCTAACTCTTTCAACTTTCCTCGTCAGGAATCCTAAAAGCGTATCTTTTGGCGAATCTTCCTCGGCGTCCATCACTCTAACCTAAAATATTTTACAAAGAAAAATCTCTAAATTCTTTGGAAATGGGAAGAGAAATGAAGTTTTGTTTTTGTTTTATGAATGAATGAATGCATGAATGCAGCAAACATGGTTAGTAGTTATACACACGGGCAGCGTTAAAGTCACGAGCATGAAGCCAGCGATAAGAATCAGCGGGGTTAAGTTCTAAGGGCTTATTCATACGTGAATCGGGTTCTCTACGATATCTGAGCTCAACACTCCCTTCAAAACATTATTGGATTTGGTGAATACTCGATGGTCCATAATATTTTCAAGAGAAACTACTTTGATCGTAGTATCGCATGACAATTACTCTAGGCTTACACCGAATAATCTACACTACATCCTAATGGCGGGATGGTTTATGTGTTCTGATCCACTCGCTTTTAAGTTCTCCCGAAAATACAGCGTCTTCGCAATTACTTGCTTAAACACAATACCCTCAAGACAACCTCCCTGCGAAATATTAACCCGAAAGCATTGAGCGCTCACGTATTAATACCTCCACCTAGATCTTAAAATGTTTCTTAAATCCGGGTTAGGATTTCTTTCCATCAAGTGAAATCGTGAAACACACAATAAAGAAAAACAGATATATGCAAAATATGAAAAGCTTATCCCCTTTCTTTTCTTTTTGAAAACAAAAAAAGCTTGGTGCTCTCGGAGAATAGCGTTTTCTTTTCTTGAAAAATCAAAATTTCAGCGTTCTCCCAGTAGTCGCCATTTTCTGTTCGCGTTAAAGGTGGCGCCATGAGGATCTGACGTGAGTTCGGATCTTGAGTGCATAGCGATTTAAATCGTTTGATTTGTTTATAAAGATGCCGCATCAAGCTTTATTATTTTCAACACAAGAAAGATGATTTAATGATTATGAAAAGGGAAAATGAAATACCCTCAATTGATATTGATATGCGTAACGACTAGCGCAAACTAGACATAACGCATTGGGAGATCGAGTAAGGGGATTGGTATATAAAGGGAATAGATGGAGCACCCTAAATATATGTAGTTATCTACTTTATATATGAATATATTTGATATGTTGTGTGTTTTTAATTGCTATTTCTATGATTGGGAAAGTTTCTCCTTTGGACTTTAAAAACGATAGATTATGTGGGATTCTAGGTTTTGTTATTATTGTGCTCATAAAGATCATGGATCTTCGCATACATATCCTAGTGGGAATCGAGCATTTGTAGCTCGGATCTCGAGGGTTCTATGGTTTGTTTGGTGCAGGGAGATAGAAATTTGCTCGGCAAGGATGAGACCTTGTGCCTACGTATTCTCAAAAGGATGTTGAGAAAGTCAGAGCAATCGTAGTTCCCACTTATGCTAGTGGAAAGCAGCGGGATGTTAGTAAGAGCAGACAAATGTCATCTTAATGAAAAATGTATCTAATCTATTTCATCACATACATTTTGAAAAGTTTGATTGATTAAAATCTTTCATCGTAAGTATTAGGTGTTTTGCTTGAGTGTACAAGCGTTACCACTTACATGTTTAAGAAAGATGTTTGAAAAAGATGATTGAATCTTTTAGCTGTAAGTATTGGGTGTTTTGCTTGAGTGTACAAGCGTTACCACTTATTGTTAAGAGATGTTTTGTTTAAAAA
This sequence comes from Vicia sativa, assembly GCA_021764765.1. NCBI lineage: Eukaryota > Viridiplantae > Streptophyta > Magnoliopsida > Fabales > Fabaceae > Vicia > Vicia sativa. The sequence continues at coordinate 265,594,092 of CM038796.1, read as the reverse complement.
GTTTAAAAAGTTTGAAAAGTTTTTTTGTATGTGATGTAATGGATGAGATACTTCTTCCATAGAGATGATAGATGTCTAAATCTCAAGGAGAAATTGATTGGATTAAAGGGATGCTTTTAAGAAGCCCATGGGTCCTTGTATTGTTAGCCAGAGGAGGCATTCCGGGTCATCGAGGTCATCGAGGTCCTTGTATAAAGCTCAAGAGGAAGCTATAGGGTATGGCTGTCTTTGGCTTGAAAGGTTTCACAGAAATCATCCTTTCTTGAATAAGAGCAATTTCACGAGAAATTTTACTCTATGGTGATTTTGAAAGTGATTTCACGGAAACCATCCTTCGAGGTTCTATCTTAGCGGGTGATTCTTTGTATTGGAAGCCCAAGAGGAGGCTGTTAAGAGATTTCTGTCTCTTTCATTGTATGATGCCCAAGAAGGCTAAACTCAATGAGGAGTTCTTTTGAGCAAGCCCAAGAGGCTGACTCAGCAGTGTTTGTCTTATATGAAGCCTAAGCGGAGGCTAACTCTGTGGGAGAGTTTCTTTGTACAAAGCCAAGAAAGCTGACCCATCTTTGAGGATAAGTTATCTTGTATGAAGCGGAGGCTAAACTCAACTGGTGATGAGTTGTCTTGTATGAAGCCCAAGCGGAGGCTAACTCATCTTGATGATGGTCTTGTATGAAAAGCGGAGGCTAAACTCTGAACCTATTGATTAGTCTAATTGTTATGTTATTTATTAGACATTGTATAAACAGTGTGTGTGTGTGATATGTATTCACAGGAGTTTATGAAGGAAATATAAACAATGCATGATGTTTATTTACAGTTTATGGAATATAAACAAGTGTACGTGAAACGAGCGTTTAAAAGCGTAACTCGTTTCTTTACAAGTTTGAACTGTGTACAAGGAAAGTGAATATGTACGACGAGTTTTATGTACAGACAAAAGTGGATGTACATAGGAGGTTGGGACTTACACTGTAAGAGGCCCATTGATTTGAAAACAGTTTCCAGAATAATGCTCCTTTCAATACCAATGGTATTTAGTATAAAATGTACAGATGAAGCGAAATGATTGATCAAAGTTTATAAAAAGTATTTTCAAAAAAAAAATATACATGTATGTACGGATAAAAAGTTTTGAAAAAGTATACGTGTTATGTACAGATAAAAGTTTGTTTAAAAATGTTTGACAAAAGTTTGATATGTACAAAAATATTATGTACATAAAAATGTTATGGGACTTACACCGTGATGGAGGCCCATTGGTTTAAAAAGAAATCTTGCTCAGGAGAAACCTTCCTTTAGAACCAATGGATTGCGTATAGACAAGCGAATGAAAAACAAATGAAAGAAATTTGTTTATGTTTGAATATTGACAAAGATGTTTTGAATATGTACAAATAAAACTAAATATGTACATAAAGGGTTGGGACTTACACCATAAGGAGGCCCATTGATTTGAATTTCACGAGAATAATGCTCCTTTCAAAATCAATGGTGTTTAGTGTAAAGAACAAGCGGAAGAAAGTTTATCATATTATGTAAAAATTGTACATAAAGAAATGAATATGTATAAAAAATATATACATAAAAGAATGTTTTGGGACTTACACCGTGAGGACCCATGATCGATCGATCGATCGATTTTATCGTTTGAATTGGATCGATCATGGTAAAAAGATGCAAGTTTGATGAAATGTTTTGAAAAATGATTTGAAAATGTTTTTGAGAATGGTTTGAAATGTTAAGTTGATTTGTGAAAGGTTTTGAAAAAAATCGGAAGTCGAAAACTTGAAAAATTCACCTTTTAAGGAGGTTTGAGTTTGAGCGTCGTTTTCTCGATTAAAATTTAATCAGAAAAATATTTTTGGATTTTTTTGACATAATCATAAAATATATATATTAAATGACAAGTGTGCAAAAAATCATCTCAAAATGAGAAGTTTTGATTGGTTAAAAAAATTGTTGAAGTTTTTGTGAAAAAACATGAAAAATTGGAAAGTTTGTAAAAAGAATGGTCTTGAGAGGGATTGAACCCATGACCATTGGGTGGGGCACGTGGCAGAGAACCTTAAGAGCAAACCAACTGAGCCAGCATTTGAAATGTTAGTGGACCAGCACACGTGTTGATATGGTATTGGAAAGTTTTGAAGAAAACATGAAAAATTGAAAACTTTGTAAAAGAATGGTCTTCTGGGTTTGAACCCATGACCATGAGGTGATCGTGTCACAAGCCTTAAAGGCAAGCCATGAACCAAACCAAACACGTTTGAGTTGTTAGTGGATTAAAACACGTGTTAATATTATATTGGATTATTTGAAAATTTGAAACACATGAACACGCGAATTTTACGGGCTGTGTTTGATTCTCATTTCACGATTGAGCTATCTCCTTCATTTCTCAACCAAATGGCACGATGTAAAAACCAAACTTGATCGATTTTATGCCACGAACATGAAGATGCTTGTTAATTTCATTTATATTAAGCCTAGAATGATTTCGATTCGAAGAACACGTATGAACCCTAAACTGAAAAATCTAAATTAAATGATGTATGTTGAACGATTGTTTGATTTTATTGAGGGCTATTGTTCGTGTTGAGTGCAGAAAACAAATGGCCAAGAGTTTTTTTCAAATGGTTCAAGAAATCAAGAGAACCAGTTTCGTGTTCATACCTGGAAAAGTTGAGATCGAATTCGAATGTTTCGAACTTGTTTCTTGATTGTGTGAGCACCAACGGCATGTAAGGAAGCTATGTGAGTGGTCTGCGCATCATGAATCAAGCTGGATCATCTTGCCCAAGTTCACCTGCATATACTCAAAAATGGAATCTGGAAATCGAGTTAGAGCTGTTACAGTTGCTTGCCATGGGTTTGGATCATGTCTATGAGGTATAGGGAAGGTGTATGGATGATTACAACATCAATTGATCCATCCAAACTTCAGATTCGAATCTTATGGAAGTTTTGAAGTTTTGAAAAATTGAAAAGTGAAAACTGATTTCCTCTTGATTTTAGTTTGATTTTAAGTTTGTAACAAGTTTGTTAATGATTATGGAACATGTTGGACACCAATTTTCATCATGTTTCCATTGAATTTTCAAAAATGCTATATTTCTCAACTTTGCACTAATTGCTTGATTTTCAAGAAAAGAAGAAAAGCATGGATTTGTGTATTGATTTTTTTGGTGTTGATTTCTCTTGAATTGATAGCTATTTATAGGCAAGAGGTCTGAAAAGATTAGGCAAGGAAGTACAAGCCATTTGGTGAATCAAAGTTTGCTTAAGGGGTAAGAATGGTATTTGTCACAAAAGGAAGTTTCCTTTTTCACCATGTGCTCAATTTTACTTTGATCCTATCTCATTCAATTATTACTTCAAGCTGATGTTTATCAGTTCAATCAATCCATTGGCAAGGTTGCAAGTGGTTTAAGTGAAAAACACAAAATGACCTATAATTTGAAGTTGTGAACTTTGAAATTTAAGTTTCATGGAACCTTTGGTTTCAATTTCAAAAACATAGCTAGCCTCCATGGATTTTGAAGTTCTTGGACATTTTGGAAATATTTTCCATGATCTACAACTTTCATGTTTTGAGTTTTTCAAATTCCAATTGGAACTAGGTGAAAAATGGCTTGAAGTTTGGAAAAATGTGAAATTTCAACACTTAGAAATTTTTCTAAGTTATAGAAATTTTGACTTTTTGTTGACTTTTCAAATTCTTTGATTTTTGATGATCATGATGGATCATTTGAAGTATTTTGATGATGGAAAAGTTTTGTTTTGAAAATTTTGACCAAAAGTCAAAGTTTGACTTTTACTGCGAGATGAAATTTCATCGGATGTTTACAACAGTTGATGAATTACGTGAACCTCTGTGATGTTTGGATCCAAAATTAGGTCAAAGGTTATATCTAAGATATGATGACCAATCTCTATCCAAAAGTCATCCACTGCTCAAAAAGTCAGAGAATTCTCACACCCGATCAAAACCCTAATTGGTCGATCCTTGATTAATCTGTGAGAGAATTTGATATCTGAGGATGGAAGGGTGATGATTTGATCAAGATAGATCAAATGAGATGGAAGAATCTCAAACCCTAATTGGTTGGCTCAAGAATCAGATGAAAATCTGATGAAACCCTAATTTTGACCTGTGAATGCTATACCTGATTAATGCTGTCTTGTTAGTTATGAAATGATGCAAATATATGGTGGTATATTAGGTCAAAAATTGGGGTATGACAGCTATGTCCCTGGCTAAATCAAAAACCCAGCATACATAATATAAATAAGTTCTAAAGACATGGTTCGATTCCTAAGATCATTCCGAATGCATTGGTACTAGTCTCGTGGTCCAATTTTTTCATTTAAGAGAAACCCTAAAACGGAATAGGAAACCCTAATCATGGCATATCGTGTTTCCGGCCATGGAAATTCAATCAAAGTACCCAGAAAGCTTGCAAACTCATCACTAATCACAAAAACAAACACAAAACATGTTAATAATGCATGAATAATAGAATACGATTTTGAAATTTTCAAGAACAAATCGAATTCGAATTTTCTGATTCTGGATGGATTTGAGCAAAGTGAGGGTCTGGATCGATTCAAGAGGTATCAAGGAATGTGTTTTGATGCTTAGAATCAACTGAAACGATCCAAAACCAAGGCTGCAAGTTGCTTGTGTACCACGGTTTTTTTGAGTTGCAATAAGGGTTCTTGAGCCAATTTTTCTACCCTAATTAGTGTGGTATGTATCATGTATATATAGTAGAAAATTAATTAATCAAATTTGATTTTGTACAAAATCAAATCTTCAAATTTGATCAATTTTCAATCCAATCTGGCCATATCAATCCAAATTTCGAAATTTGCTGGCCTTTATGAGTTGCTTGGATCTCAAGGAAGAAATAAAAATCAAGTTTGCAATTAATTTTGATTTTATACTTTATTTTTGAATTTAATTTGTATTTAAATGAATAAATTCCAAATTAAATAGAAAAATAAAATAAAAATTCGTGGCATTGGGCTTGGATATTCCTAATTGTATAAGGAACAAGTTTGGATGAAGAAAAAGTAGGCCCATTTGCAAAGTTTTTTATTTTTAGAAGTATTTTTCTTTGTGCACTTCTTCAAAATTGCCCAACTTGTGAATGGTGTATCTTGCTCAATTTCCCACATTTTTAGTGTTCTGGGACCTTTTGGAAAGCTCTAAGAGTCCTCTAACCAACCCTTTTGGTCTCATCTCAATTGGAGTTTCCATGCTCAATATATCCTCAAAACAAAATGTTTACATTTTGTTGACTTTGAAAATGACCTGTAATGTTTTGGGCCATACCTCTCAAATAAAGCATTTTTTGGACATTCTTGTGAGACATGAAGTTGTAGAGAATTGAATTTCCTTCAAAACAAGAGGTGGTGGGAAAATTTTTGAGAAAGTATGAGAAAGTTATGATCAGTCAAAGTTCAGTTGACTTTTCATCTAGAAACCCTAATTTAGAAAGTTTGACTTTTGAGCAAATCTTGAGTTTTCTTGATGAATCATGATCAACCCTTGATTAAATGATGAATGTAACTTCAAAATGATGATGTTGACCAAAAATCATGAAGTTTGTTGTATGTTGACCACGATTGACTTTTTGTCCAATCTGTGATTTTGACCATCTGATTGTTTGAGGAAACTTGACTTAAGGCTTGAAAATTGACATGGAGAATCTTTGAAGAATATGAGGAGGCATGAAGACCATTGGAGATGTTGGAAATCCATCTTGACCTGAGAGATACCAAACCCTAGTTTGGGTTGATTACTAGGAGAGAGTTTATCGATCGACTCTTGAGGAATCCTTGAGCATGGATGTATGAAATATCTTGAGAAGATGGAGAGCAAATTTTGGGGTATGACAGCTGCCCTGTTCAATCTTCTTGTCTTTGGAAGGAGTAGATTGCACGCTTGTCTTCGTGACACAGGTGAAGATGATTGAACACTCGTACTGAAAATTTGCACTCGTTGTTGATTGATGCGGAATGGGCTTCGGATGCCATTTGGAGGCGGAGATTTATTGGGGAATGAGTCGTCTGTTGGACTCGAGGTTGTTGATAGGAGAACCGGAGATGGGCTTAAGATGCCATCTAGAAAGGTCGATCTTTGGGGTGGAAGCCTGTTAGGCTTTGTAGATGTTTCCGGAAAGGAGAGGAGATGGGCTTAAGATGCCATCCGGAGGGAGTCGTACGTTTGACTTTGTGCTTCGTCTTTGAATGAAGTTATTGGTTTGTATTGATTTTTTAACCAAATATGCAGCATTCAGAAGGCGGAGAAATGTTGACAAGTAGTCGGAGATGGGCTTAAGATGCCATCCAGGGCAACCAATCGCGCTAGACTCTGTAGATTCTTTATTGATAATAAGAGAGTCAGAATAGATCTTCGTGCTGATTACTCTGAGGGGATTAGTAGTTGGCAAAATGTGGATAGCTTTCCTGTTGTGCATCGGGTATCGTTCCACTGCCTGTTATCGGAGGATAACTTGTGATCATTCGGATAGGGTTTCCCGTCTGGCTTCGGGTATTAATCCTGGATCCGTTGTCGGAGGACAACGAGGGCGGTCGTTCAGATAGTTTTCCCGTCGAGATTCGGGGCTTAATCCTGGACCTGTTTGCGTCAGAAGTGATTTTCACCTGTTTTGGAAAAAATAAGAGAAACTTTGATAGAATATTCGTTAGTCTTATGCAAAGTATGATGCATGACAGTGTATATGAGTGACATATGCATGAATTATGACTTTATGAGTAATGTATGAATGATAGATGTTGTGATATTTCAAAACATATCCATCTTGAAGAAGATGCGGATGTTCTGCTTGGAGATTTCGACTTACCTTGGGAATGAAACCCAGGAGAGAAACTTTGATTCCTCTGGTGCACTATCTGACCAAGTCCTAGGCCTAGATACCGTTGAGGAAGGTAGAAATTTGAGAAACTCGTTGTTGGAGATCTCATACATAGACCCTGCTGGGGAGAGTTTGGGAGGCAATCTGTTGGGGATCTTGTATGTAGATCTTGTTGGGGAGAATTAGGAGGCGCCCTACCGGGGACGTGGAGTGTGAACCCTGGAGGCGTTTGATAGTTCTTTGGGAGACGGGTTGGGGCCCGTTGAAATCTCTGGGAAATAGAAGATGTGGATTTTCTCGATGCACTATCGACCAAGTCTCAATCTGGATACTCTGTTAGAAAAAGGGAGAGATATACTGTGATGAACACCTCGGCTGGGGATGAAGTGTTACTGCTTGGAGACCGATGTAACATTGCTCAGTTGAGTGGAATCACTGCTCGTGGATTAACATATACTCCGCTGGGGGAGGTTTATAGTGAGTGACACCTTTTGTGGGAATCGCGCTCTGTGGGGACATGTATTGGTGACTTTTGTCGTCATCTCAATTCACGGGCACAGGTAATTACTTTGCATGTTCACCTTTTCGTATGTTTGCGATTAGATTCTTATTGTCAAATCGTATAGTCATTTAAAACAAGCGTTGGACTTTATGCAAAAAACAACAAAATTGTAAAGAAAAAAACTTGTGTTCATTTGAAATGGCGTATGGCCAAGTAGTTTGTACACAAGAAAAAAGCTATGCGGGCAATCTCGTTAAGTTCAACTATGCTAGTACTCATATATTTCAACTATCTCATCTCCTTGTTAGAAAGTGAGTAGATTGGTCTTAGCCATTTGGATCTTGAATCTGATAGTATGCGGAAGTAGATAGGTGATCGGGCGAGATTCGACGCTTAAATCCTAACTTTGCCTAGACCGCCCTTTCGGTTTTGGTCTGGGATACCCTTTTTTGCCCAAGCCGCCTTTTCAGGTTTTCGACTTGCCGGGTGTACATGTTTTGTATATGTATCCTTAACTTTTGCCTGAACCCTTTTGGTTCACCAGGATGCCCTTATTTTTGCCTAGGTCAGTCAACCAAGCGGGTCTCTTTTATGCGTAGTATTTTTTTACTATGTCTGCGTTCACAGGGTGTGGGAAGTCTTCACCGTCCATGGTGCTAAGTATCATAGCTCCGCCGGAAAATACTGTCTTGACTATAAACGGTCCCTCGTAGGTGGGAGTCCATTTGCCCCTGGGATCACCTTGTGGAAGAATGATGTGCTTGACTACTAGATCACCGACTTGGTAGACTCGGTGCTTGACCTTCTTGTTAAATGCTCTAATTATTCGCTTTTGACTGATCTGTCCATGGCAGATGGATGCGAGTCGTTTCTCATCAATCAAGTTAATTTGGTCAAGGCGAGTCTGGACCCAATCGTCTTCGCTTAACTCTGCGTCCCGAAGGACTCTGGTTGAGGGTATCTGAACCTCGATGGGTAGAACTGCTTCCATACCGTACACAATAGAGAAAGGGGTTGCCCCTGTTGATGTTCGTACTGTAGTGCGATAACCATGAAGAGCAAATGGTAACATCTCATGCCAATCCTTGTAAGTCACTGTCATTTTCTGTATAATCTTCTTAATGTTCTTGTTGGCGGCTTCCACTGTGCCATTCATCTTAGGCCGATAAGGAGAAGAGTTGTGATGCTTGATCTTGAACTGCGTGCAGAGTTCGGTGATCATCTTATTGTTGAGATTAGAGCCATTATCTGTGATAATCCTTTCAGGAGTGCCATACCGACAAATAAGATTATGTTTGATGAATCGAGCCACAACATTCCAGTAACAGATCGACGAGGCTGCCTCTACCCTTGGTGAAATAGTCAATTGCCACAAGGATGAAACGATGTCCGTTGGAAGCAGTGGGCTTGATTTCTCCGATCATGTCAATGCCCCACATTGCAAACGGCCAAGGAGCTGTTAGAACATTCAGAGGTACTGGAGGTACGTGCACTTTGTCTGCGTAAATCTGGCACTTGTGACAAGATCGAGCGTAGCGGTGACAATCAGCTTCCATGGTTGACCAATAGTAACCTGTTCTCAGAATCTTCTTAGCCATCGTATGTCCACTAGAATGGGTACCAAACGCGCCTTCGTGTAACTCTTCCATGATACGTATTGCTGTTTTCTGCTCTACACAGCGGAGTAAGCACAAGTCGTGGTTGCGCTTGTATAGGATGCCATTGCTGAGGAAGAATTTGCATGCAAATCTTCTCATGAACTTCTTATCATTAACAGATGCCCCTGCGGGATATTCGTGAGTCTCAAGATACCTCTTCACGTTATAGTACCAAGGTTTCTCTTACATGTCAAGCTCATAACGTTATCTTTGGTTAGTCAAACTTCTCAATGATGATCAGGGAGCCTCGTTGTCCCATCTGACCTTGAACATAGACGACATAATAGCCAATGCGTCTGCCAACTGATTCTCTTCTCGTGGAATGTGATCAAAAGTAATCTCTTCAAAGTAGGGGATCAAGCTCAGAACATGCTCTCGATTCGGAATGAGATTAGGATGTTTAGTATCCCACTCGCCCTTAATCGGTGATCACTAAAAGAGTCTCCATACACTTGCAAGAACTTGATTCTTAAGTCAATAGCGACTTTAATACCCATGATGCAGCCGTATTCGGCCATGTTGTTGGTGCAATTGAAACATAATCGGCGATGAAAGCGTGTGTCCGCTTAGGAGATGTAATGATGGCGCCAATGCCATTGCCAAGTGAGTTTGAGGCTCCATCAAAGACCATGGTCCATCGGGATCCTTGTTCGAGGTCCTTAAATGCGGTCTGGTTCTTTACAATCGATAACTAGTAAAACATCTTCATCGGAAACTCGAACTGCATGGTGATAGTCATCTACGACGATGAGCCAAATGATCGGCTACTACACTTCCTTTGATTGCTTTACGAGAAGTGTCTGGATGTCGTATTCGGTCAAGATCATCTGCCATCTTGCTATTCTTAGGAGAGCTGGTTTCTCAAATATGTATTTTATTGGATCCATCTTGAAATCAACAAGGTAGTGTGAGTCAACATATCTTGTCTTAGTCGTGAGCATGAAGCAGCGTTGCAAGTTTTCTCAAGGCTGAGTATCTTGTTTCACAGTCGGTAAACTTTTTGCTAAGGTAGTATATTGCATGCTCTTTTCGACCAGACTCGTCATGTTGCCCCAACACACACCCCATTGAGTTCTCTAGCACTGTCAAGTACATGATAAGAGGTCTTCCTTGGGCGGCATCAGGATAGGAGGATTCTGTAGGTACTCCTTGATTTTGTCAAAAGCGATCTGGCAATCGTCGTTCCATTCCACTACTTGATCTTTCTTTAGTAACTTGAAGATTGGCTCACAAGTAGCAGTTAAGTGTGCAATGAATCTGGCAATGTAGTTCAATCGGCCCAAGAAACCTCTGACTTCCTTCTCGGTGCGGGGAGCTGGCATCTCTTGAATGGCTTTAACCTTGGCGGGGTCAACTTCAATACCTTTACCACTGACAACAAAACCTAGGAGTTTTCCGGATCTGACTCCAAAGGTGCACTTGTTAGGATTAAGTCTCAACCTGTACTTCTTTAATCTGTCAAACAGTTTCTGCAAATGATCGAGATGTTCTTCTTCAGTCTGTGATCGAGCTATCATGTCATCGACGTAGACTTCTATCTCGTGATGAATCATGTCGTGAAATAATGTCACCATAGCACGATGATAAGTGGCGCCCGCGTTCTTCAGTCCGAACGGCATAACCTTGTAACAGAAAGTGCCCCACTGTGTAACAAAAGTTGTCTTCTCCATGTCTTCAGGAGCCATTTTGATCGGTTGTAACGAGAAACCATCCATGAAGGAGAAACCTTATCTTGGCGGTGTTGTCAACCAGAACATCAATATGAGGAAGTGGAAAATCATCTTTCAGACTTGCTTTGTTCAGATCTCTATAATCCACACACATTCGCACCTTGCCATCCTTCTTGGGCACATGCACCACATTAGCAACCTTGTGGATAGGAAGTATTGACTAAGCCGGCATTGAAGCGCTTCATAACTTCACTTTGATTTCTCTAACATCTCGGGACGCATCGACAGACCTTCTGCTTCATGGAGAAAACCTTCTTTTATCGGCAATCGGTGTACCACAATATCAATGTCCAACACAGCATGTCTTCGTACGACCAAGCAAAAACCTCAATGTAGTCTCGTAGCATCTGAACCAACCTTTCTTTAACACTGTTCTCAAGACCCGTGATGTGCGATAAACCTAATGTGTCTAACGGAATCTTAACTGCAAGCGCACAGCCTATCGCGGTAGTAATAAAAGATTGTCGATCCCACAAGGACTTTGTAATCACTCTAGTGCTGGAAAGTAATGTTTGTTTAGCTAAGGCGGAAATTGTGACGTTTGGTTTTAGGAAGGTTAAGGAAGGTAAATTAATTGGTTTTAAAGTAATTATAAAATGAGATGGTCGGTATGCAATAGAGTCGACTTAAAGGATCTAATCTGGCTTAGGCATATAAGGTTTGTCAACTTGGTTTGTCCGTAGAATTAATCAGTTTAAAAACCCTTAACTCACACTTTCATGGTCTTATCTCGGATTATACGTCTAAAGCCCTATACCTGCTTTCGCTAGCCTATAAGTGTTTAGAAATACTTTTTGGAAACTTAATTAATTCTAATCTGTTTTAAAGCGCTTTCACTGTATTTAAATCAAATGCCTAACTTTAGCTATCCGGTTAAAAACCTCACACTTTCGTGGTCTTGATCTAACCTATTTATCTTCTTACTTCCGTAACGAAGGTTTTATTTTTAAGCATAAAAAGTTATAACCAGAGTTAAGTTGATTAAAGTTTTAGCCTAAGTTGTTGATCAGATACCTAATGTCTCTTACTATCCCATACCGACACTAAAGGTTTAGCTAGCCATGGAAATTAAAACGAGCGTACAGGAAGTAAAAGCAAACAAATATAAATTGGACATTATAAATAATAATAATTTAAACTTGCATTAATTAATTTAAGAATACTGTAATACAATTGCAAAGATAAAAACCTGAAATAAAGCAGCCCAACACTTCAATCCTTCTTCCATAAATCGGAAACTCGGATGCGGTATCGGTAAAGTAATGAATTCTGAAGCTTAAATAAAAATCCTAAACTATAATAATAATTTCCTGATGTTGGAAATTATTATTTGGGCAATGGAAATGAAAAAGAATAACTGAATGCAGAGGAAAATTAGAAACTGAAAATAATATTGGGTTCGAATTCGGCAGAGCTTCCGCACAAGAAAATTATAAAAATGCTCCGTCCATTTGATGTTAAAGTCTCAGGTATTTATAGATGAGTGAATCTGCAGTTGGTTCCTAAAACTTCTCACACGTAGCTTGCCTTCCACTTCTCCATGAATATAGGAATGTGGGTAGTTGAGGTTGGAATGTGCAAACGTGGGAGAGAATCTAGGAGAGAAATAAGGAAAACTCCTTCTGTTCAGCTTCTCCACGTTCTGCTCTTTTAATTTAACTGTTATACGCGCGTTACGGTCGTGGCCTTTGCGTGACGAGCAGGGTTGGTGCTTTCTCCGTGTTACGGTCGTCATGGACGTGTTACGGTCGTAACACTCTTCAAGATGGCTTACGGTCGTGGCACAGGCGTTCACGACCGTCCACCTCTAAAATTTGTAATCTTTGACGGTTTAATCTTTTCTTACATTCTTTTGGTGTTTTCTTGCATTGTTTCATATTTTCTTGTTTTGAGCTAAGTTGTGAATACGCAAAAGTAATGACAATCTCGAAATATTCGGGAGTTAATCGGGTCAAAATAATACAAAACGGGTTAATTTCATGTAAAATAAACGATATGATTTCGTGTTATCAAATTCCCTCATACTTAAACCTTTGCTTGTCCTCAAGCAAAATAATCAATTTAGAAATATCGGACAAGTTTTATAAACGCACATAACTAGTATACCTTTTCGTTTTCAAATAATCACAAGAAATCCTAAGTTAGTTTGGCCAAGAAAACGAATGAAACAACAGCGATACGTTAATGAAACAAGCAACAGGCTTGTCGACGACTATCCGTTTTAGACGAAACGTCCAATTATATCGTTATAATTCAACTCAGAGTCTCTCGTTCCTAGTTCACCCGGTTTCGTTCTCGCGCAATCACATTAAGCCCATTATCTATACGCATACGTAGTGGAATAGCCGGTTAGTGGTTACGATCGAAATACAGCGGTTTCGGCACAATTATGGCAACCTCTTATATCAATTGCAAGATGTGGGGATCGGACCGTGATACGCCCTACCGAAGTTTAGTACCGATCTTTAAACCATCTAAACAATGGATTCTCATGTTACTTAGTAAAAGCTTTCGCATCCGTTGGATTAAACGATCGGGTGAGGATCGCCCAATTTAATTGGTGCATTGGCTGTTTCCTTAGAGCATGTAACATTATTATTAAAGCAATTATGCATGATCATCCACTTATGTTCATCGGCTTCCCACGTGGCTTGTGTTAAGACTGGTGCCGACTGCTAGTATAAACTACTAGGGGCTAATTTAAGACTTAAAACTCAGAATATCGGTATAACGAAAATAGGGACGATACGCGTAAGTAGGGAGTCAAAGGTGTCATAACCGTATAGTTCTTGTTGGATCACTCTCGGCCTTCTAACTAAGATTTCGGTAAAAGTAGGTAACTAACGATTATGCGAATATAAAAGCGAAAATTTTTTGGTATGGCTAAATAAAACGGGGAGAAAAATGAAATAACGAAATATAACTAAAATAGACATGAAATTGCTCGTTCTGAAATTAAGAATGCAGTACTCCTCCCACACTATATCAAACATTGTCTCAATGTTATGATATAATGGCGAGGTTAAATGAAAGATACAACGGAAAACAAGGAAAACAACAAGAAAAAGAAAAACTACTGGCGACCGCGGCGGCTTCGGGTTCTTGACCTTCTGGAAGGAGTAGCTTCAGAGTCAGTGCTCTGTGGTCCAAGAGATGTAACATCCATCCTCAAAGCGTTCAGCTCGCTTAGCACTTCATCGAGCCTTTCATTAGTCGAGCGCTGACCACTCAAGATTTGGGCATTTTGTGCGAGTAAGGCATCGAAACGCTCCTTATGCACTCTCTCGGTTTGGACACTCATCAGGTTCTGATGGTGAATGGCCCGGAGGATGTCGTCATAAGATGGAGGCGGTGGAGCAGAGGAGGACTCAGGAATGTCAGGTACAGGGACAGCTCGGTCAAGTTCTTCCTGCATCTCATCAGCGGGGCCGGCAGGAGGTTCTTCTTGAGTAGCAGCAGGGCCTTCAGGGGCATCAATGTTAAATATCCAATTGGCTCCGTTCTGAGGGTCTATACGGTCCCTGCAAGGCAAAACAATATTAGTGTAAACTCGATTCTGGATCACCGAATGGAATTTTCCATCGTCCCGCTCGTAGATGAGGTGAGCTGATTTGCAATGGTCAAGAGTGAGCAGAACTGGTGGTCGGGATGGCAAATGACCAAGGGTGTCACCATGGTTGAGTGCTAATGCAAGAGAAGTGACAAGCCCTCCAAAATAGAAAGGTTTGCCTCCTCTGGTGCAGATGGAGTGAATATGGGCCAGGAGGAAAGGTGCGGCATTTATTTTCTGACCCGAGAAAGCACAATGCATGAAAAACAGCTCCTTGGAGTTGAGCTTGTGGTTACTGTCTCTAGCGAAGATTGTGTTGCAAAGGATACGGTGGAAATAGCGTATGGCTGGGTTATGGATTTGAGTGGCGTTGAGATGATCATAGGAGTGAGCTCGGTTGTTTGTGAGGCTATGCCAGAGGTTGAAGGATTCTTCACCAAAGTTGTCGGGTACACGGAGGTGGGAACCTTCCTCGGTGCAGAAATCAAGCAGTTGGCCGAACGCGTTCTGGGAGAACTCGTACTCGGTACCGAATATGCGAAACCTTGCAACACCGGAAAGTTGATTTGTTGAACCAGGTGGAGTGATGTAGCAGAAGGAACTGAGGAACTCGAGAGTGAGTGTCTCGTATGTGGGTTGGGGCTGGCTACACAGGCTCCACAGATTGACATTCTGAAGAAGGCGTTGAACACCTTCAAGCAAACCAAGGTCCCTCAAACAGTCAGTATCAACATACCGAGTGGGGTGCAGACCACGGCGTTGGAATTTCAAAAACTTAATGCGTTGGGTCTCACCATGCTCACCATCACGTAGGATAACGCCAGGAATAGGCTGGGGATTGTTTGCCATTTGCATGCAACGGTGTTTAAGTGCGAATGGGTGTTGTTGGTGAATGAGAAAATGAGAAAGTGATACGGGTAATGGGTATATAATGGAAGGAGATAGTAGGAAGTTTGAAAGTGGAGAGGGATTGATGGTGGGTTGAATGGAGTTAATGGGTGGTTAATGGAGGAAGTGGGATGGTTGGGAAGTTATGGAAAAAGAAGAGAGAAAGGTTGAGGGAAGAAGAAAAGCTACGTTCTGCTAACAGGGTTACTGATGTAGCCCGTGTTACGGTCGTAACACCTAGCTGACGAGCGTAACGCGCTGAAGGGCGTGTTACGGTCGTGGGGGACAGATGACGATCGTAAGAGCTGCAATTTTTGCATATTTAAACAGAACAGAACATACTTGCACAGAGTAACATTTTTATATATCAAGCAGAACATCTCAGACATTCCAACATAAACATAACACTAATCCATTCAACATATATATTCCAATATAGATAATTAATTCGCAATAGAGCAGAAAACCATAAAACATTGTAAGCATAATAATGATTGTAAGTTTAAAACTGAAAACAAACAAACAATTGCATTGAATCAAATTAAGTAACTTGTTCTTTTTGGCAGAATTTAAATGACTTGTAAATCGGAATGCGGTAATTTAACCAAGAATTGAAACTACTTAGAAACAAAACGGAATGGGAAAATTCTAAAAACTAAGAATTGAAAAACTGAAAAACTGAAAAACTAAAAACTAAGAACTGCTTCATCCAATTTTTTCTTTTAAAATCTCTAAAGCTTGGGTGATGTTATAGAATTGCTCCACTGTGATGTCAGTCAAACCAATAAGATCCAAACGCATAGTCTTCAATTCATCCTTTATTCCATCAATGTCAGTTTTATAAGCATCCAAAGTGGTCAGAATGGTGTTTAATTGTGTAGTGTTTTCTCCTTGGTTTATGTCAGGGCCTACTTGTGCTTGATCATATATTGTAAAGTCATGGTAACCAGGAGGAGTTTCAGGATCTGTTTCGTTTTCAGACATGAAATTATCAGCAACAAAATATGATTGTGGTGTTTCTGGTGTCTCTGGGTGGTCAGGTGGATTCAATTCATACAACCAATTATCACGGTTATGGACACTAACTCGGGCATGGTTCGGAAGGGTAAAAAGAGTAACAACTTCGTTTCTTATCAGGTAATCATAAGGTGCAGGGCCTAAATTTCCTATTATCATGTTGTTGAAACAGAAGTCAATATTCATAGGCCTAATTGATCCAAATGGTGCACAGTTATTAAGTTGGTAACGAAGTCCAAGAGCATTTGCAATCATTGTAACCAATCCTCCTGACAGGAACATTAGGGTCCTCACTAATGCGGGTAAAGGTCTTCATCAGGAGTGGGACAGCATTAACAGGGCGTCTGTGTTTAAACAATAAAGCAGAGATAGTTCATCCTTGGATACAGCATTTTGGTTTTGTTCTTTTCCAAACAGAGTGTGGGCAAGAATCCTATGGAAATAACGGATGGCTGGGTTATGTATTTCATTGTTATCCATGCTTTCTGGGTCAGGGTGATAGTTTCCGGTTAAAGTACCCCAGAAATAATCCAGCTCAAAATCCAATAAATCGGCCTCAGGGGTAGTAAAAGCTAAGGGTCCACTGGGGAAACTTAATAAAGCGGCTAGGTCCCTATGGTTATAGGTGAATTCAATACCAAAAAGTCTGAAGGCAATAATTCCTTTGCGGGCTCCGACACCATGTTCAGGGATGTAAACTAATGAACTCAAGAACTCAAGGGTGAGCTCTCTGTAAGTGACAAACCTATTTTTCAGGTGTGCTCTCTCCCATCCTAACTGGTTAAACATGTAGTAAACACTGTCAGTTATGCCTAAAGTGTCCATAGTGGGTTCATCATAATACAGGGTTAAACTGATGGCTCTTTGAGACAAAGCCTCAAATCTTCTCCTTTGGTTTCTACCTCTAAAGGTGGTTTCCATAAAATTCTGTGGGGGGTCCATAGCAAAAGTAAAACGGGGAAACAGAGTAGAGGAGAAAGTAAAGAGAAAAAGACTTTTCAGAAATCCTGTAGCAAGTAAAATTGTTTTGAAATCAGCAGCAGTTTTATAAAAGTTTAAAAAGATGAAAAGTACTTAAATAGCAACCAAAAACAAATAAAATAAACAAAATGGCAAACGAAAACAAAATAGTAAATAAAATAGCAAATAAAAACAAATAAAATGGGTTGCCTCCCATGAAGCGCTGTTTTTAACGTCATAAGCCTGACGAAATGCCTAGTGAAAGATTAGTCGGGAGAAATAGGTGGTAATTCTACGAGTTTAAGCTTATTCGTATAGTCTCTATATCTATACGATTATACTTTATTTAAGCTGCCCGTTTACAATAAACGGGGCACTATTTCTATCCTTAATTTCTACCGCTCCGCTAGGAAATACTTTTGTAATTTCGAAAGGACCAGACCATCTAGATTTAAGTTTTCCAGGAAAAAGTCTAAGTCTAGAGTTGAATAAAAGTACGACATGTCCCACACTAAATTCTTTCCGAGATAAGCAGATCGTGCCACTTTTTAGTGCGTTCTTTGTAGATTTTAGCGTTCTCGTGGCGTCTAGTCTTAATTCTTCCAATTCATGCAAATCGGTTCGTTTCTCTGCAGTGTAGTTAATATTGAGTGTCTTTATCGCAATAAGCTTTATGCTCTAATTCTCTGGGAGGTGACGAGGATTTTCCAGAGACGAGTTTGAAAGGTGTAGTTCGATAGAGTCTTGTAATGTCCTATAAGCCCATAAAGCTTCGTTAAGCTTGGATGACCAATCTTTTCGAGATATAGCGACAGTTTTTTCTAATATTTGTTTAATCTCTCTGTTCGAAACTTCGACTTGTCCGCTAGTTTGCGGATGATAAGGTGTTGCTACGCGGTGTTGTCATACCCCAAAATTTTCCCTCCATCTATTCAAGAGATTTCATACATCCATACTCAAGGATTCCTCAAGAGTTGATCAGACAAACTCTCTCCTATACAATCAACCCAAACTAGGGTTTGGCAATTCTCAGATCAAGATGGACTTCCAACATCTCCAATGGTCTTCATGCCTCCTCATATGCTTCAAAGATTCTCCATGTCAAGTTTCAAGCTTCACAAGTCAAGTTTCCTCAGGCAATTGCTCAGATGGTTGAAAATCGGGTGTATTGGACAAAAGTCAACTGTGGTCAACATACAGTCAAAACTTCTGATTTTTGGTCAACATCCTCATTTTGAAGTTGCATTCATCATTTGATCAAGGGTTGATCATGATTCATCAAGAAAACTCAAGATTTGCTCAAAAGTCAAACTTTCTAAATTAGGGTTTCTAGGTGAAAAGTCAACTGAACTTTGACTGATCATAACTTTCTCATACTTTCTCAGAAATTTTCCCACCAAAGCTCATTTTGAAGGAAATTCAATTCTCTACAACTTCATGTCTCACAAGAATGTCCAAAAATTGCTTCATTTGAGAGGTATAGCTCAAAACATTACAGGTCATTTTCAAAGTCAACAAAAAGTCAACTTTTTGTTTTGAAGATATATTGAGCATGATAACTCCAATTGAGATGAGACCAAAAGGGTTGGTTAGAGGACTCTTAGAGCTTTCTAAAAAGTCCAAGAACACTCAAAAATGTGGAAAATTGAGCAAGATACACCATCCACAAGTTGGGCAATTTTGAAAGAATGCACAAAGAGAGATACTTCAAAAAAATCAAATCTTTTGCAAATGGGCCTACTTTTTCTTCATCCTAACTTATTCCTCATGCAATTAGGAATGTCCAAGCCCAATGCCACGAATTTTTGATTTATTTTTCTATTTAATTTGTAATTTATTCATTTAAATGCAAATTAAATTTAAAAATAAATTATAAAATCAAAATTAATTGAAAGATTGATTTTATTCTTTTCTTAAGACCCAAGCAATCCATTAAAAGCCAGCAATTTCGAAATTGGATCAAAAAAGGCAAGATTGGATTGGAATTGAGCAAATTTTGAAAATTTGATTTTCATGAAAAATCAAATTTGATTATCATTGAATGGTGATTGATTCTTGCCAATTATAATCCCAAATCCATCCAGCATATATATCTGATGCATACCAATCACAAGAGGACGAAAAAATTGCCTCAAGAAACCCTAACCTAAAGTCAAAAAACCGTGCCTCTCAAGCAACAAGCAGCCTTGGATTTAGGTGGTTTCAAGCAATTTTGAGCATTCCATCTTGTTCCTTGTGCCATTCAGAATCGATCCAGATACTTACATCATCCAAAACCATCCAGAATTGAGAAATCCAGAACTCGGTTTGTCAAACTTTGTCCAAATTCGATTTTAAACATTCATGCATATTTAACGTGTTTTGTTGTTTGTTTCATGTTTAGAATGAAGTTTGGAAACTTTCTGCATAGTTTGATTGTGTTTTTGTGACCTGAATCGAAATCCACCATGGTTAGGGTTTCCTGCTTCGAATTGGGGTTTCCTTAAAACGGACAAATTGGACAATAAGACCTATACTATTGAGTTCGGGATGATCAGAGGAATCGAGCCATGGTCTTAGATATAATTTATATTATGTGTGTTGCATTTTTGATGTTTTCCAGGGTCATAGCGTCGCTCTGAGGCCGACGCAAAATGCCCAGAATTCAAACAAGAACGATGAAGTTCTTGGCGGAGATGAGCAATCTGAGACGACGGCGTGTATAACCCACTCACTTCCAGTTTCAAACAGTGGAACACGCCAGCTCAGTTGGTCAAGGCTTTGGATTTCAAGGTTTGAGGGCCAGGTCCCCTGTTCGAACCATGCTGGGACCATTTTTTACAAGTTTGCATTTTCTTCATATTTTTCTATATGTTCATATTTTCTAATATTTTTGCATTATATTTTAATTGTTTTCATAATTTTTATTCTGCATTAAAAAATTACCAAAAATATTTATTCTTTTTGCATTATTTCCTAAAAAATCTTTATTTAATTTAATAAATTAAGAAATACATTTTTGCATGCATATTTATTTTTATTTGTAATTTAGCATTTAAATCATTGTAAATTCAATTTTAATTATTAAATTGCATCTAAAAAATCCCAAAAAATTATTTTAATATATTTATATATTTTCCAACATGTCATATTTTTTCCAATTGAAAACTTGCATTTTTTCTAACATTTTCTCTTATTTCGATTTCATCATATTTTCCGATTTCTCGTTCGTTTCACAGGTTAATCCGATTCAGACGATTCTTCCGTTTTTCATTTTATTTTTCAATAATGTAATTGCATATGGGTTGTAATAGTTTAATTTAGGATTTTATTTTCCGCATTTTAAATTATGTATCTGCCCCAAAGCCTTGTAATAGCGTAGGATTTATCTTTCCGCACCTTTACATTTCCGCTTTTACATTCCGCATTTTAATTTCCGCACCCTATCAATTGCTAGTAACTAGGCGTGTATGGCAAGACTAAATTGAACATAGCCCACTAATTTTCAAGATAATATATTCTGAACTCAACACACTCCTTTCACACATGCACCCCTTAGGGTAATTCTCTCTCGTTGCCTTGGCAATTCAAATGGTGTGTCCTCGAGCGTAGAGGTATCCTAGCACCGTTGCCTTCAAACAAATCATCATAGTCCCTTCGATACAAGATCATAGACCCACGATGTCGCCTCCGAATACATGATCTTGACCCTCGATTGTCGCCTACGAAAAATGATGATAGTCCCTTGAATGTGCTGGGATACTTCCTAAGTTGCCTTCAATGACCATCGTGTCCCGAATCCCGCTTACATCCAACAAATGGAGCTACCTACTAACTAATGGTATGGCTGCGCTATTCTAAAGGAGCGTAAAAGTATGAAAGCGACCAATTACGGTGGGTAAACAAGACTTTTAGTTGCTCGCTCTACCAAATGCTTTTCACACACACCTCTCTTTTCAAAATTCAAATTCTTTTCAAAAACAGAAACATTTCCGAACACTTTGTATACATTCCTACATGAGTCATTACAAAGTCAAAGCGAAATGCCTTTTCAAAACATTTTTGTCAAACACCGGAAAGCAATTTTAAAAGTGATCTAGGCAACTAAAATAGTAGAATAAACTGCGGATGGAAAGGGTGCTAATACCTTCCCTTTTCATAACCATTCTCCGAACGAGAATCTAAGCGAAGGTCTTTTTCGTACTTTTACCTTCCATAATGGATAAAATAAAAAGTCGGTGGCGACTCTTGCTATCCGCACATTTGGATACAAAATCCTACAAAGTCAGTTCACGTGTTACTGAACTGGCGACTCTGTTGGATTCTTCCTAAAGAGAATTGCCTTAGGGATTTCTAGATAACTTTTATTGCTTTTGTTTGACTTGTATGCTTTATCTTTAAGGGTTGCTTGGGTATTATATTTGTGGGATCCTACACGGATCGGGTTTCCTTTTAGGTAAGTAGCATTAGATCATTGCGACCGCTAGACGTAACTACGCGGTCAACATGATGCTACGTTAGCGTGACACTGGTTGTCCCGATACTCTTCATTCCCAAGTTGAAGATAGTATTTGGCTTCTGCGTGGTGTCATCAAGCGCTAACTAAACTTTTAGAACCTTAATGGACCCATCTTGGCCATTAGAAGGTAGTGAGATGACCGGCTTTGGTGCAGACTAAGGTTGGTTGATACTCGATGCTACACTCATTGAGATTAGACTTTTGGGACATTTTCGATCGACCACTTGGCCGTCGTATTGAAATAAGCGCCTACGAGAAAGATCTGTGATGTGAGATTCCTAGAACCCGATTACTATTATAGGACAGGATGAACCATCTCAAACTTTTGGTGGGGTAATCACCTATACCTCTTGCAAGCCTTAAACCTAGGCTCATTGTGTGAATTGTTTGTGTGTGCTAAACATGACATCATGACATCATTCGCATTGCATATCATTTCTAACTATTTCAAGGACCTAGGTTTATCTTTGCTTTCTGGTAGGAATTATGGCTTCTAGAAAGACTATCCGAATCAACTTCATGGGTATACCTTCTCAGCTCAAAGAATTGGTTTCAAATTGATCATGCTCGAGTTCATCAAAAGACATGGTTATCTACTTGATTTGGTTATCTCCGGTTTGAAGAAGATATGATGCATGTCTATTTCAGTTCTTCGATCGAGACACCATTGCTTTACATTCCAGTTATCGGTTGGTTCCTACCTTGGAAGAGTTCTCTAAGCTACTTGGGATACCTATTCTTGACCAAATGCCATTCACCGATTAGAAAAGGTTCCTATCTGAACATTGCATCAGCTTTACATCTTAAGCATTTCCGGATATTGAAGCCAATTGGGAAACTAAGCGGAGTTAAGGGTTTACTTTCAAGTTCTTAATTAAGAAAGCAGGAATTCCTCTAAGTTATGAGTTTCCATGCATTTGAAAACATTGTGGCCTTGCTAATTTATGCCATCAA
>CM038796.1:265433145-265571351 GCA_021764765.1 Vicia sativa | reverse complement strand
TATTGTATTGTGGAATCCTTCTATTCGAAAATTCAAGGAATTGCCACCTTTTGAAAAGCCACGAGAGGCTCGTCTGGCAAACTTTGGCTTCGGCTATGATCATGTTTCTCATGATTACAAAGTGGTTGTTCTTTATTATACAGTTGAAAACACAACTAGAGTAAAGGTTTATAATTTGAGAACCAATTCTTGGAGAAGCATTCAGACGATACCTTTTACTACTGGATTCGGCTATGATCAATCGGGAGTATATGTGAGCGGTACAATTAATTGGTTGTTCTCTACCAAACCCCGTCTGCCACTTTTTATTGTTTCTTTTGATTTAAGTAAGGATTCTTGTGAAAAGATTTTACCTCCTGAACATGGAGGGATTCATAAGTGGTCGAAATTGTGTGTGTTGAAGGATTGCTTGTGTATACTTTCTAATTATGATGTTTGGATAATGAAGGAGTATGGAATTAAAGAGTCTTGGACTAAATTGTTCACAGTTCCTAACTTGACGGGTCAAAGGTTCCCTTGGTCTTACTTGACCAAGGCAATAGATATTTTTGAAGACGATCCAGAGTTGTTAGTGGAGAGATTGAATAAGTTCATAGTTTATGATTTTAGGAATGACATTTTTAATGTTACGATAATGTTTCGAAATCTTATAGGAATCTGCACCGACAGTTTGATATCACCTTGTTCTGTCAGTTGAGCATTTTAACCACAATTTTTATAATTTTTATATGTTTATTTATTTATTTTGTAATGGTTATGATTACTGGTTTATGTTATTAAGATGCTTTCATTTCTTTTCTTATTTTTAACTTGAATTTGTAATGGTTATGATTACTAGTTTATGTTATTAACATGCTCTCATTTCTTTTCTTATTTTTAACTTGTATAATTCAAGTCTCATATTTAATGTGATGTTCTTACATTTAATTGGGTATCAGTAACCTTAACCAATTAAAAACTATTATTCAATGCCATGTCATTTTTTTATTTTATTTAATTTTAAAATAAATTAAAATTTTAACACAATTTGTACTAAAGGTATCAGTACTCCACTATTTATCATGGGTACCTGAGAATTTACCTTTTAAAATTCATAATTTGAAATTATTAGAAGACTGGTTTGTATGTTAGAAGGCAACACTCTAACCTTGTTAGATTAGAAGACAACACTACAACCAGTTTGAGACCAACCAGATTAGAAGGATCCAACTCTCATATAGACTCTTATTTATTTGGCATTGAAAAAAGAATGGTCCCTTCTTCATGTGACAAGCAATTGAACATATACTTTCAGTTGAGCATAAGTATCCCTTGATATTGACTCATTTTTAAAACTTCCTTTGTTTAAGCCTCTTTCCGATCGCCGTTGAGGGGGATCGAACCATGGTTCGACCTACTAAATTCAGCGCCAATCACCATTGAACCAACCATCGATTGGTAAAACATTCTTTATTTTGACAGCAGAAAAGTCTCACACCTTTATAGATGCATTTATATTTTTTTAACTATCATCTCCACATTAATTCCTATAGCATACACATTTGCATTCCTCTAATTCTCCATATGACCATGTGTACCTGCTTCAAATATATCTTTATTGAGACACATCTCTATTTTTCCAAAAACTTGTTCGGAAATGTATGCAATGTTTTTTCAGCAACCAATCCACGTCTAATTTTGCCATAGTTTAATCTAAAAATGTATTATCGAACCCACCCCCAATACAAAGATTTTGTTTATAAGTAAGTTACTCTTATTTTGATCATAGTTTAATTCAGAAATGATTCTCCGTGATCAAATATGGATATGAACTTCGTAATCACACTATAACAAGAATTTTGACATTTTTAAGAAATACACCAACGTAATGGACTATATAATATAACTATAATATCACCATGATAATTTTTATTTTATAAATTAAACCATACACCAATCTTATAAGATGAAAACGTGATACATAAATGATATATCCCGAATCCACAACACAATCAAAACAACAAATTACAAACAATAATACTATCCATAATTTCTAATGCAAATACTATAATATTGCGTATGTCGCCTCCTCGTTTCTTCTGCTCCCGCATGTAAACATGCATGAAATATTCATGGTCCTTACCAACCCGAGGCAGTCTGGTTCTAAAATACACTCCTGAATTCTGGGCTAGCCGGTATTTGTGATACAGGGTACACCAACATCATCCATGACACGCATACTGCATTTGCTGAGAGGTGTGACGATGATACCTCATATTTCTATATGTCCATTGGTGAAATGACTATTATGTTAGACAATGTAGCATGTCTCCAACACATTCCTATTAGAGGAAGGTTGGTTGATCATTCTTAGATCAACATGGGTGAGGCATATTAGATGATGGAAGTTTATTTGGGAGCTAAACCTACATAAGCCTTTGATCAGTGTAGAAGCACCAAAGATGTACATGTCAAGTTTGCTTGATTGTCACACTTGTATAGAAAATATTTGGAGATAGTCGATCACTTCAGACTAGACATGGTAACAAAACCCGTATGCGTTGATACCCACCCGAATCCGCTCCGAAGTTGACGGGGAAAACCCGCTTTAATTGAGTTTAGATTCGGGTTTGGGTTTTCCCCGATTAAAAAATATGGGGACGGGTCGGATAATGGGGACACTAGTACCCATCCCGAACCCGTCCCCGAACCCACCCCATTTAGTTCATTATGTACATTATTGTTTTTTTTATTTATAATTTAGAATACTAAACATGTGACAAATGTTTTGATATTTGAATTTAAAAATCATGTGACTTTGTGAACAAATATTTTCAAAAACATGTGAAAAATATTTGTCTTTTGTCTAATTTTAATTGACTTTGTGAACAATTGTTGTATTTTTATTTCCAGTTTCTATGATATTTGATTTTATTAAAGCTTTACATGGTTCTATAATATTCGTTTTTATTATTCGTTGAAACAAATAATGAAAAATTTAATAGAATAGTAATGAGTTTCGACTTAAAACAACACTAACTTAGAATACACGTTTTGTCAAAAATGACTCAACCAACAATTTAGAGATGCATTTCCAAATTATGTCCATGATCGGAAAAATAGCAAGTGTACTATTTTCACCGATGTAGTAATAATGAGTTTTACCCCAAGTATCGATCTCGAGGACCTATAGGAAATATTGAGTTGAATAACTAATTCAATCGAACAAAAACAATAAAGTTGGTGTTGGTTTATGATTAACTTCTATGATGGAACAATTAACATAAGGTAAAATTTGACTTTTCTAATAGTGAATAATATGCTAGGGAGAGTGTATTATTTTCCTATTCCTGACACTAACTCTTTGATCTTCTCAACAAGTTCATTAATGCAATTACAAGTTCTTAAGATTATTTTTCCCAAGTCCTCAGAGAAAAAGCTTTTACCAATTCTACCTACTTCTAATGTCCATTAAAATTAGTGAAGAATGTAAGCATTTTATTATCAAGAATACTCCTGGTTATCATAGGATTTCCCTAGTCCTAGGTGAAACCTGCTAAAACATGTTCATTTTGAAAACCCTAACACGACTGTCCAGTTCTAATGTGTTAGGCATAGTTAACCCTGTTGGTCCAATAGAGCAAAGCAATATAGTAAACAAAACTCAAAAATTGACATTAATAAACCTTGACGTTGATAAAACAAAGAAATCAGTACTCTGGTGACAAATCAGGGACACCCCCTAGCATTGTGGGGTTTAGCCTATCAAAATATTCAAGAAAACAAATTAAAATTTAGACATTACAAGAATATTGCTTCCTTGATCTTCAATGGCGGCCAACCTGAATCTCTCTCCCAAAACCCTTGATGAAGTTATATTCTCTCCTTGTGCAATTACTTCTCCACGATTAAAAGTCCCTCTCCTCTTTACAAACTATGTTAAATAATTTCATCTTCAATTCCAATCGTAGCAAAAGGTCAAAAGTGCCCTTAATGATCAAAATAGATGAAAAATCACAAAAGTGAAGTTTGTTGCTCGCGCCTGCCAACACGGGTCATGTTGATCAACAAGGGCACCCGTGTTGGCTTCCTAGCCTTATAAAACCACATTTTGTTTCGTGGCCATCAACACGGCCATGTTGATGCACACGGTACTGTGTTGATGCTCGACTTCGGTTTTTAATGGCTTTCGCAACTTTTCAACACGGACCGTGTTGATTCACATGGGGCCCGTGTTGACCTTTGTAGCCTCCAATTGTCTGATTTTTGCACTTCTTTTGCCCTGATTTATCCTATTTTACCCGGAAAACACTAAAACACATAACCAAAGCGTAAAATACGGTAAAATGACATATAACACTAGCCAAATAAAACAAACGATAACGAAATTCAATGCTAAATATCTGTGTAAAAACCACCGATCAAACTCCCTCAAACTTAAACTGTTGCTTAGCCTCAAGCGACAACTACAAGAAATTATGTGAATCAAATCATCCTGGTACTCATACGTGAGACTTGATTTCACATTGCTCAAAAGTTAGTTTGTCCGGCTTTCACATGACACGAAGAGTTTCCTGTAAGAACCTTTTAACTTGGATCTTCCACTTCAGATACCTCTCAAACTATGCTTTGTACCACCTAAGTCTTCTCCCAATTTTCTTCCTCTTTCATTCGTACAATCAAATTAAGGCAATAAGAATTAAGATGATCATCACATGCAAAAGACTAATCAAAACTTCTTATTTCAGCACCAAACGAGCAACATTTTCTACTTTTAATTACGAATGAAATTTTTAAACTTTTGTTATATATGGTCCTTTGGACGACGTTTGGGATCAACTCCTTTAATGAATAACTTGGTGAGGGCTACCCAACTTAGCGAGCCAGTTTCCTTTTACCGCATTTTCATCATTTGGTGCCATCTTTATTTATTTCTCAACCAATCTTACCTACATGCGAATCAAGACTATGCTAGACCGTGGATAAACTACTCAAGGAGTACTTCTCGTGATTCAAGTACTGCACAATGTCGCATGTTAGACTCGTATCACTGTCACGCTATTCCGAACTTAATCCCTTCAAAAAATTATCCCTTTTTCTATATATACTGTCGCACCCCAAAATTTACCCTCCTTATCATATTTTTCTTGGAACATCCCATCATGCTTAATTCTTTGTTTCAACCAGAATTAATTCAAACTTTGGTTCAAGATACATTCGAATATCGCACGACGGAAAAATCAAGTTCATTCGAAGCTTTGTGAAGTTGAAGAAGCTTAGTTTGTGTTAATCTGAATTTACCAAATGCAAAAGTGGTTCAAGAGATTCAAGGCGAATAATTTGCTTGGTACTCAAAGTTTGGTGACTCGAGTGAATAATGCTAAGATTTGCTGAAATTCTTAATTTTTGGGATACGTCATTATTACCGTATCAAGTACCTCATTTTGGATTGTTTATCGAAATTCATTCAAGGTTCAAGATTGATTCAAGTGACTCGAAACGAGTAATTTGTCAAGATTCATGGTTTTGAGTTTTTGTGGAATTCATGATCTTTGGTTTCAATCACTCCATTTTCCGGTTGTCTTTCAAGTTTGTTTGAAGATTTTAGGATCTATGCAATATTTGAATTTTAGGCCATTTTGTACAATCAAGTTCTATATCAATTACGGAACGCAAGGAATGTAATCGATACAAGTCCATTCAAACCAATTCCAAACGATGGTGATGTTATTGCAAGCATAGAACAGTTATGGGTACAAAAAGGAAGTTTGAGCATATTTGTTTCGAATTAATCCAATGTGGCGAGCTGTGTAAAGTAAGACATTTTCACGTGTCATTTCAATTTCTATTCAAATTTCAAAGGAACAATTCAAGATTGTTACAATTCAAGATTGTTACAAGCGATGATGGAATTATTCAACATCTATTCAACTCAAATGGTACATTGGTATCAATTCCAAACTACAAGATTTGTTGTTACAAATGTTTCATCTCAAAATTCATAAGTCCTAAACTCATATCGACATTGGCGTTTGAACTTTGAATTTCATTCATTCAAGTCTTATGTTGAAGATTACAAAAAGATAATTGCTACAAGTTTGCCTTTAGTTTGCAATGTTCTACAAAAAGCAATCCTAAATACTACAATTCTAAAATCTACAAGTTGCTAAAGTTCCCTAAACTAATGCTACGATCTCCTATTGTTTCAAACTTTTGTCGCTCTCCCAAGTTTTCAGATGATCATTCCTCTTCATCTCCGTGCCGTGTTGTCCAAGCATATTGCCACATGAAACAAAGAGAGAAACATTGTTAGTAAGCAATCAATGGACAAAATACTAAACAAAGCGAGAATTTATCAAAAGATTATGTTTCGCTTGAAACTCATCATTAGGCGTTAAAGGAATCAGATTTTCATTAAAGCCTCAGAATCTCGTTTGGAGATTAATCATCGGCGAAGAACACTTGTTCGCAAATCACGGGCTAGCCCGGTTCACGAACAAGCAATCGAAGCGACGATTCAATTTCGGGCAGCAAGCATACAACGCGACAGTTTAAATCCGGGCTGCAAACAATATAAAGCGATAGATCCAATTCGGAAAGCATACAAGAGGCAACAAATCTAATTCTGGGCAGCAGAGTATATACCAGTTCACAGCATGTTTAAAGCCAGACCAAGTATAGTATACATCAGTTCATGATCAGGCCAGCATGTATGAGAAGCGACAGGAGCAGTTGGGAAGAAGGAAAAGAAGCAAAACTCAAGTCAACATAGCAGGCAGCACCATACCAATCCAACAGGGACAGTTTGAAAATTCAGAGCAGAGCAGATAAAGATGGTGTAGGTAATGCAAGCCAAATTCAGAAAAAATCATGACAGCATGGTGATAGACCAACATTACAAGCAACATGGAAGCTAAGATAAACATAATATCTGTTCAGAGATAAGAAGAGGAGGAGACTAACATTGAAGGGAGAAAAAGAGAACTTTGTTTTGAAACTCAAAAAAAATGTAGTATCAGTTCTGACAAAACACAAAAACCAGTTCATAGGTTCAAAAAACATAACCAAAATCAAGCAAGACCAAAGTGCAGAATCCGTTCTATATTCGAACACAAAACCAGAAATCAACCAAGTCCAGAAAATCCCAGAACAACAACAACCAAAAACGCAAACATAAGCAAAATCATGGCATAGACTCATCATCTTCCTAACCTAACCACCTTCAGATATAACAATTTCTCAGAAATTACATTCTGAATTTGAGAAAGAAGAGAGGAAAAGTATTCGGAACGAACTCACCCAGACATCCATTGCCGACGCGCCAAGGTCAAACAATCGCCTAATCGCTATCGGTGGGTAGGGCTTCGGTAATCCCTTTCAATATCCGGACCAAATTGAAGTTTCTGCAAAAACAAACATGAAATCAAACATCAAGAATCGAAACATGCATGCAACGAGATCGAGAAAGGTGAGGAAACGGAATCGCGACGCCGGTGAGTGAGAGGCGAAGCAATCGCGGCCAAACGCGAGAGAGACAGAGCCGGTGAGCGAGAGAGAGACCGGCCACGGCGAGGAGAAACAGAGCACCGGTGAGAGAGGAGAGAAGACGATGAGATCGCGAGCGTGCGAGAGTGAGAGTGAGAGGGATGAACACGGGCAAGAGAAAGATAGAGTTCCTTGTTTTTTCCAATTTTTCCTTTTCATTTTCTTTTTACAAAATAAAAATTATTTAATTTATTTATTTATTTATTTTTGTGTGATATGGTCTGTGGTGACAAGTGTCACCACCGCTTTTTTTATAAAAATAGAGTTTTATTTCATTACTTTTATTATTTACATGTTTTTTTTCATTTTAGTAAAAAAATAAATATAATAAGAATGTTAGTTAAAATTGTAAAAATACAATGTTATACCACTTGGGCCGGTTTGAGTATTTCCGAAGAAGAAAGATCTGACACACCCAAATCGCCGGCAATACAACGAAGTTTTGCAGAGTATTCGAGATCAGATGGATTTCTTGTTGCACCGCTCAAATCAAGGCCACCTGTGCTATTTCTAAACTTATTCTATTTCAATTAATTGTTTATTTCAGTAAATAATAATTTTGTTGCGATGTAATAAATAGTTATTGGATTTGATAGTTTTTGTTTGACGACTTATCGATTAAACTATTAGCCGATTTTTCATCAAATAGAAAAAATCATCTCTAATAATTATTTAAATTTCCGATTGTATTGTATGGTATTTTTGTCTGTTTACTTATTCATTCAGCAATTATTCACCATTGTACACTGTGCACACAATTAAAATTAAAATCAATTCGATTTCATCTTGATTGGCTCATACGCCGATTTCTTAAAGGGTCTCATAGTTGGGGATGGGCATGGCCATCCTCACGAGATTGGTTAAAGCCCTTGTTGCTTTAATCGATCATAACCCGAAATAATATTGGTCTACACCAATTACCATGCACCAGGGTCTCATGGTTGGGGATAGGAGCACCTATCCTCACGAGGTTAATTAAGTCCATATACTTGATTAATCATAACCCGCTTCCATTTTCTCTCAAAGACGCGCATCAAAATGCTTTCATAATTTCAAGTTCTAAACCTCGATCCAACGTCGAGTTGCTTTTCAAAATCAATTTTCCTACAAAAACAAAAACATAGTGGTATGGTATTTAATTAAATTGTTAGAGGTTCGCCCGACGATTTAATTAAATGTAAAGTATTTGGGCCATTAGAGGGTAAACCCAATGACTTAAATACTTTATTCCATAACACTTAATAAAAGTGAACTTTGTTTCACCTCACTCTTTTCATAATAAAGATTTTGGATGAGAGATGATCGGTTGACCTCAATCACCAATCTCGAGTATCGAATCGTTAGAGGATATCCCAACGCTTTGGTACTTGTCATCTACAATTAAAATTAATTCAACTCACTAAATTCTTTTATCGCTATACGCGATCATCAAACTCTTTTCCGATAAAGAGTGGTAATAGTCGTTTAAATACGAGCGAGGACTTAAGCTTTTCAAACAAACAAAACAAGTCCTAGCTCAAAGAATTTGAAACGTCTAAACGCATGATTTTTCAGATAAAATCAATACAACCAATTGAAGCCTTTTTAAGAGGAACTACAGAGTTTTGACTTTCCCATTGCACAAGGGAATATGTAGGCACACGGTTCTGAAACCGTGCCAAACTCAAAATAATAACAAACAATTCTGTTTTCTTTTAGCATCCATAACTTAGTAAACACACACACAAAAGCGTAGAATTAAATGGGTCCCATCGAGTACGATGGATGTAAGGGGTGCTAATACCTTCCCCTTACATAACCGACTCCCGATTCCACTCTTTTTGGTCACGAAGACCGCCTTATCCGCATGTTTGGGGTTTTATCTATATTTTCCCGTTCTTTTCAGAACGAATAAAATTAGGTGGCGATTTCACTGTTTTCGAGAATTTGAAAGATTTTTGAAAATCGAGTTGCTTCAGTTGGCGACTTCACTGGGGATTTTTTTTAAAGCGAGTTAACCCTAATTTAATTCTTCGCTTGTGTGTTTATTATTCCTTGCCTATTATTTCTTTATATCCTGTTGACATTTTGATATTGGGGCATTGTTTGGTTATTGTTACATAGATAAGCCCACTACCCAGGCTTCTAGGTCACCTTTTAGGAATAGAGGGGTTGTAGCCTGGCCACCGACTCCATTGTCTTGTTGGACCGAAGCGAAGACTCCGGCTTAGAGTTGGTTGTTTTAAGGAGGTTGTTGGCCCGCGATAGCGCAGGACATCGATCTTTGGACAAATGACCTATAACTCTAAGTTTGTTCATGTTGTCCTAACCGAGACCAAACGCTCAAATTTTGGATTTCGAGCATCCCGTTAAGAGCCGCTTGGGGTATACTTTACAAATACTATCGCCATGTAGGCCTCTCGCCGATGATAGTGTTTGTAAAAGGGATCCGAGACCCCAAGAAATATTTAGCATAAAAACATTAGAACCAACCTTGTTTGGGGAATTGGGTAGACGTCAAACCATGTCCGACCGCCTTTTAAACCCTTGTGTTATTTGGCTTTACATGTGATTTCGCGATAACATCAAATGTATCGCATCACATTGCATTCTTACATGCATCACCATCATTGCATTCTTACATGCATCACCATCATTGCATTCTTACATGCATTACCATCAGCATTCTTACATGCATTACCATCGTTGCATTCTTACATGCATCACCATCATATGGCATTCTTATATGTATTATCGCCATGTTGCATTCTTATTTGCATTACCATTACATCGCATTCTTACATGCTATTACTATATTACATCGCATTCTTACATGCGTTGCCATTATCATGCATTTGTATTCATCAACATGCATGCATTTTCTCCTCCACTACAAAAGCTCATGTCACCTTTTGTTCCCGCCGCTTAGTCGGTTTCCTGCACTCCTGGCAAGTCTGATGGACCAATTGGAACATAATCAAGTTATGATAAGAGAAGACCTAGAAGGTATGAAAGACAAGGTGGATCAAATGCTGGAGGCCATGCTAGCTTCTTCGGAGGACAATTCCCAAGATGCTACTACAGATTCCACATCAGGATTTACTGTTATGTATAATCCAATGTACGATTCTCATCTGCATGTAGATGATCCTATTCAACCTCGATTGGTGCTCAATGCTCTATCCAAAGCAATCCCTACGGTCCAAAACAATCGACGGTTCAAGAAGATTGTATCTCACATCTTCATGCCGCTAAGAAGCCTAGGTGCGCAATCACGCGTAATTCTCAAGGAACGAATTCAATGGTCAACACCGAGCTCCTCAAGATAACGCCGCATTTAATGTGTCTTGATCTAAAGGAACAATTGAGGGTATTGAATGGAAACGATACTGTTGGTCTAGATGCTGCTGACCTTTGTTTAGTGTCAGACGTCGTGATTCCACCAAAGTTTAAAATGCCAAACTTCAAGAAGTACAAAGGTGTTAGTTGTCCAGAGACTCATTTGAAGATGTTTGTCCGCAAGATGTCTGCATATGCTCATGATGAAAAGTTTCTCATCTATTGTTTTCAAGACAGTCTTAGTGGGGCATCTCTGGATTGGTACACGCAATTGGAGAAAAAGGATGTTCATAATTGGAAAGACTTATCTTCCTTATTCCTGAAACAATACGAGTTCAACCTTTCCATGGCTCCGACCCGTATCCAATTACAGAATCTTTCTCTGAATATTAACGAGTCGTTCAAGGAGTATGCTCAAAGATGGAGAGAGTTGGCTTCCCGAGTTAAACCTCCAATGCTTGATAGGAGTTGGTTGACTTGTTTTGAATACCTTACCTAATTCATACTCCGAAAGAATGATAGGTTGTACATCTTCAAGTTTCTCTGACTTGGTGATGGTGGGAGAACGCATCGAGAGCGGTCTCAAAAGGGGAAAGCTCCAAGATACCTCGAGTAGCCAAGTTGATGGGGAAGAATTCTTCAGAGGTTCTCAAATGGAGGAGGAGGATTATGAAACTAATGCAATTTGGGATGCTCCGCAAGCTCCACCTCCTATACCTTATGGTCAACCTCCGTATGTAGTGCCTGGTCAAGACAAGACCGATGCTTCTCGGTCCACAGACCAAGAACTATGGGGCACCTCATGCGAGGAAACAAGGTCAAGGCCGTGGATATCAAAGTGAACATCCGCGCAAACCTCAAGTAATTTGGAAAGAAGGAATGCTCCTTCGATCCAATTCCAGTGACTTACAACAACTTCGCCAGATCCGTTCAAAGTTCATTTGTGGTTCCTAAATTTCTTAACCCACTAAAGGTTTTCCCGCTTGGTTATGATCATAACGCGCGATGTGGATACCATGGTACAAGAGGCCACTCAATGTAGGATTGCAACGCCTACAAAGCCAAAGTTCAACTTGATTGACCGTAAGTATTTGATTCTTCAAGGAGGGAACCTGTTTGTGAATGGCAGCCCGGTACTCAAGTGATCACCAAGACCACGAAAGTCATCTGAATCATGTCGACGGAGCCCGAGTCTCCTCAACAACGATACTGCTTATTTCTTTACCATTTTCATGTGTATCTTGTTTAACTGCTTAAACTTTGTTTGCATGTAGAAACTTGTTTGTTTTATCTTAATGCAATGAATACGCTTGTCTTGAAGTAATCCATTCGTTATCACTCAATCCATTCGTTATCACTCTTTAATTGATTTGCGAGCATTTAGATACCAACGTTACCATTTCTTTCGCTTAGGCAAAGATTTGGAGGGAGGATGACGATGATTGAAAAATGTCAGGTCTCTAGTCATGTGCTTTTGAGTAGAACCCTGCTTATGATGTACAGGCCTTGTTTCAAATTCCCAAACACCGGAGTTATAAGGGAGATAGACCCTCGTTAACCCCTTTGAGCCTTGAAGTAGGAGTTTCTTTTCTATTCAGAAAAAACCCTCATTTTACCCTGTGGGCAGGTAGTGTTCAGCCATTTTGGTCGGGCGTTCAGAACTCATCAAGAGAGCATCAAAGGATACAACAATGGCTATCCTTCAAAAGGTTGAGAAAGGTCAAAACCGCAGTAGTCGACCTCCATCTATCAATAGTGTGCGCCATGAGAGCATGATACCATGTTGGGTATCTCGCACATCGAAGGTCAACAGATGACGACACCATAACGGTTATCCTTCAGACTCGATACCACCCTCACTTCTAACAAATCAATGGTTGTGTATAAATCCACGACTTGTTCAAAAAGAGATGAATAGAAAAGACAAAGAGCCCGCTAAGTCGAAACTTAGTAATAAGGCGCTTAGGCAAAAGTCAGGCAAAAGTCAGAAAAAAAATCTGGAAATGGATTATCAAAGAAAGATTTTTCAATAAAGAACAAGTTGTATGGTCAAATACCAAAAGACAAATGTGAGTGGTCGTCGTGTCCAAGAAACCTCGACGGTTCCTCAATCATAACTCCTCTCGAGAGATGAGTGCTCAGACGATAGTTGAACTTAGGACTCAAGGACATCATGGAGAATGGGCGGGCACCAAATATTTTGAGCCTAAAATCCTTTTTCTAAAAAACCGTGAACTGCACCACGCTAAACCCTCAAAAGTCCTAATTGAAGCATGGGTTAAATCAAGAGCATATAACAAAGAGATCGCTTACTCCGACTCCTACAAAGGTGTGCTAAGCACCGTGTTGGTATCATATGCTCGCCTTATCTTTCAAAAAAGAAAATTTTCAGTGTTGCACTCCAAAAGTGTTTCACTCGCAAAAAGTCATGTTTTTCATACAAAACTTCAAGACACATAAATGTTGCATTATAATTGTCACAATAAACATTCTTCTACATGTAAAACATTTGTTTGACATTAAAGAAGTTCTCATAATGAACATCAGTGAAGAGTTTAACTTTGTCCAAAGAAGAAAGACTTGATCATCTCTTTGTGGCAGGACGACTAAGGATTCCTTTGAGCATGTCACAAGTTGTCTTCTCAGGAATTTGGGGGCAATCAAATCGAAATTCTCCTCGAATTTTTGCCAATCCGGGGCAAATCCTTAAAGAGCAATCAGCAGGTGATTTGGTTTTTCTCAAAGAGCGGTTAACCTGGGATAACCGTCGTTTCATGATTCAATCAATCTGAGACATTTACTTCGAGATTTTGAAGCCTTCAGAAAGTTCTCGTTCCATCAAGTTAGTTGCTCATATGCTGTTGGTCTGAAGCAATTACTTCGAGACATAGGAGTCTCTCTAGAGCTCATCTTGGGGCAAGTCTTCCCTATGTTTACATAGCCAATTATCCAAATGCGATCAATCTGAAGAAGTCACGTTGGCACGTTGAAATACTTCCAAGGAGCATATTGGTTCATGCTATTTCTATAGCATAGTGAAGTCAACCCTTCAAGATTCAACAATGGGCCCAATCGAGATACGATAATATCTCTCAAAGGATTTGCTAATCAGGGGCATCCTGCGTTGGAACACAAATTTTGGGGCAAACCACCCCAAGATCGACATCAGAACTGCTTCCGCATCCTCTCAAAGCAAATCTCTTCAGATAATCAATAGATTTGGGCAATGAATGCTATATACGGACAATTTAGTTCTGTGTCTTCGAGCTGCTCCGAAATTCTCCTCTCAAGTGTCAACAACTATTGTGCTCAATTTGAGTGGCAAGGAATCATGCTAACAACTTCCTTTGATGGGAAAATTGTTTCAAGAATCTCTTGGTCTTAACCCAAACAAATATAGCATCTTCATGCCTTACCAATCATACAACAAAACGTATTGCATACACTAACATAAATCGTGCATTAAATCATGCATCTCATATTGTGCAATAAAATTGACCTTGTTGGGTTAATTAAATCCAGTTCACGTCCGTAGCCGCTCGTCGATTGTTAAAATTAAATCCAGCCACGCCCCGTAGTCGGCTCGTCTCGACCGCTATTATTAAATCCAGTTCACGCTCAGGCTTCGCCCGATCATAATTAAAACCCGCCTGCCCGTAGTCGCTCGTCGATCATAATTAAAATCCAGTTCACGCTCGTAGTCGGCTCGCTCGATCTATCATTTAAACCAGCCTCGTCTGTGGTTTATCTTAAAAGTCAGTTCTCGTCTGATAATTCACCCTTCAAGGCCGAATTTCATTTGGTACATATCCAATAATCCATACATGCATTCATAAATCATTACATAAGTAATCGTTATGCATCAATCACGTCGCTTTACTCAGACATATCATATACAATATATTCATGCATAAACCCTAGTCAGGATTCGGGGTCTTTTCAGAATAAAGCCAAGTACAAATAGAAGAATTTTCTCAAATGACAATTTAGTTTTTCTCCCCAGTGCAAGTCGAACGCTTGGTTGAAAGATAATCGACAATCATGTCAACTCCCCAATGAAGTCTCTTCCCCAGAGAATCGATCGATCATCCCCAGTGAACTCTTATGACAACAAGATCGTGCAATTGGATTCCCCAGTGAACTCTTATGACAACAAGATCGTTCAAATGGATTCCCCAGTGATATCTTCTTTCTCTCAACAGTATCAGGAAATCATGCATCATTTGCATTAGAAAAAAAATCACATCATGCATATCATATCATGCATATCATACTCATACATTAGCTTCGGCTATTTGTTTTGCAGGTTTTTCAACTGAAACTGTAAGTATCCTCGTAAGGATCAAATTGAAGGATTAGTTCTCAGACGACAAAAATATCCTCTATTCTCCGACACAAGTTATATAATTGTATGGATCTCAACAACCGGTTTCTCCAACCGAGACTTCTTCCCAAATAAACAGCTTGTCTCTTTCAAAGGACTCTAACGTCAACAAAATTATTCAACCGGGAATCCCCAGTGAATTTTCCACACGGTTTTCTTACGAAGTTTCCCCAACGAAGCTTATTTCACTCCCCAAGTGAGCCTCCTTCAGAAAGGACTACTACAACTTTATTCTTGGTATTTTCAAAGATTTCTTTCGCATAAGAATCTTCTCAACAGATAATATTGGCAATAATTTCGATTTCGGTCTCGAGTGTTTTAAAATTACATCCAACTTCTGGTGCATTTATTTCCCCAGTAAGTTATCAACTACTCAACAATAAATGTCCACCCAAGTGGAATGTTTATTCAAATCTCAAGATATTTCTCCAACTCAGATGTTGATCTACATATCCACTTGCGCAACGCATTGTCCATACAATGTCAAATTGAAGCTCATTACCCTAGAAGTTTTTTAGTCACAGTAATCGAACTCGATTCTTCTATCAACGGTAAAGCTATCTGCACACAAATTGAAGATCTTGTCAAATCAGAAGTTGTTCAACATGTCCATACATGTTCAGTAAGATCTCTCATCAGCAGAAATGTCGGAAACAAGATGTATCGACTTCATAAACATCTATATCACGCCGGTGCGGATATTATTATGTTTATCCCCGTAGAATTGTATTCTTGTGCGCCATCGATTTTGTTCTGGTAACTCGAAGTTACACGGTCAAAGACATTCAAAGATGCCATGGCTCCTCGCACCTTCGCACCAACAATTCGATGTTGTTCTAAGCCATCTATTCGAGAACTCTTTGTTAAGTTCTCAATCCTCACAATCGAGAACTCTTTGTTAAGTTCTCAATCGTGTCATTTTTCAATTGCTTAAGGTCTCCTGTAGTCCTTTGTTCGTGGAACTCTTTGTTAAGTTCTCACCATGTCAATTTTTTTCAATATATTGTTTTTCTTTTCGCTTGAGAAGTTCGCTTTCTCTCTCTTAGCATTTTCGTTAAAATTGTTGTCAAAGTCATTTCGTTACACGATTATCCCAAGTGTTGTTGTAATCTCCTAATTGGGCACTGTGTTAAAGCATTCCGCTGATGCTTAGCAATTTTCCTTCGCCGCTTTTTCTTGGCTCCGTAGTCAAGATATGTTGTGCTTTCTTTTGTGGCTTTGTTTCGCGTAGGGCAAATTTTGTTCTTTAGTATTCAATCCTCTTCCACCTTGAACGCTCGAAAGCCGTCAATCTTTCTCACTTACTGTGTCTAAGATGATTGAATAGGGCAACCGTCGCACCCCAAAATTTACCCTCCTTATCATATTTTTCTTGAACATCCCATCATGCTTAATTCTTTGTTTCAACCGAATTAATTCAAACTTTGGTTCAAGATACATTCAATATCGCACGACGGAAAAATCAAGTTCATTCAAGCTTTGTGAAGTTGAAGAAGCTTAGTTTGTGTTAATCAATTTACCAAATGCAAAAGTGGTTCAAGAGATTCAAGGCGAATAATTTGCTTGGTACTCAAAGTTTGGTGACTCGAGTGAATAATGCTAAGATTTGTGAAATTTTAATTTTGGGATACGCTATTATTACCGTATCAAGTACCTCATTTTGGATTGTTTATCAAATTCATTCAAGGTTCAAGATTGATTCAAGTGACTAAACGAGTAATTTGTCAAGATTCATGGTTTTGAGTTTTTGTGGAATTCATGATCTTTGGTTTCAATCACTCCATTTTCCGGTTGTCTTTCAAGTTTGTTTGAAGATTTTAGGATCTATGCAATATTTGAATTTTAGGCCATTTTGTACAATCAAGTTCTATATCAATTACGGAACGCAAGGAATGTAATCGATACAAGTCCATTCAAACCAATTCCAAACGATGGTGATGTTATTGCAAGCATAGAACTTATGGGTACAAAAAGGAAGTTTGAGCATATTTGTTTCAATTAATCCAATGTGGCGAGCTGTAAAGTAAGACATTTTCACGTGTCATTTCAATTTCTATTCAAATTTCAAAGGAACAATTCAAGATTGTTACAATTCAAGATTGTTACAAGCGATGATGGAATTATTCAACATCTATTCAACTCAAATGGTACATTGGTATCAATTCCAAACTACAAGATTTGTTGTTACAATGTTTCATCTCAAAATTCATAAGTCCTAAACTGTTATCGACATTGGCTTGAACTTTGAATTTCATTCATTCAAGTCTTATGTTGAAGATTACAAAAGATAATTGCTACAAGTTTGCCTTTAGTTTGCAATGTTCTACAAAAGCAATCCTAAATACTACAATTCTAAAATCTACAAGTTGCTAAAGTTCCCTAAACTAATGCTACGATCTCCGGTTGTTTCAAACTTTGTCGCTCTCCAAGTTTTCTCACAGATGATCATTCCTCTTCATCTCCGCGCCGTGTTGTCCAAGCACCATTGCCACATGAAACAAAGAGAGAAACATTGTTAGTAAGCAATCAATGGACAAAATACGAAACAAAGCGAGAATTTATCAAAAGATTATGTTTCGCTGAAACTCATCATTAGGCGGTTAGGCGGAATCGATTTTCATTAAAGCCTCGAATCTCATGGAGAAGAACACTTGTCGAAATCACGGGCTAGCCCGGTTCACGAACAAGCAATCAAGCGATTTATCAACGGCAGCAAGCATACAACGCGAAA
Source organism: Vicia sativa (assembly GCA_021764765.1). NCBI lineage: Eukaryota > Viridiplantae > Streptophyta > Magnoliopsida > Fabales > Fabaceae > Vicia > Vicia sativa. The sequence continues at coordinate 265,553,394 of CM038796.1, read as the reverse complement.
TTAAATGCTGCAAATAAAGCGACAGATCCAATTCGAAAGCATACAAGAGGCAACAAATCTAATTTGGCAGCAGAGTATATACCAACACAAGATGTTTAAAGCCGCACAAGTATAGTATCAGTTCATGATCAGGCCAAGATGTATGAGAAGCGAGTAGTTGAAGAAGGAAAAGAAGCAAAACTCAAGTCAACATAGCAAAGACCATACCAATCCAACAGGATGCTTTGAAAATTCGAGCAGCTGACAGATGGTGTAGGTGTAATGCAAGCCAAATTCAAAAATCATGACAAGATGGTGATAGACCAACATTACAAGCAACATGGAAGCTAAGATAAACATAATATCTGTTCAGAGATAAGAAGAGGAGGAGACTAACATTGAAGGGAGAAAAAGAGAACTTTGTTTTGAAACTCAAAAAAAATGTAGTATCAGTTCTGACAAAACACAAAAACCAGTTCATAGGTTCAAAAAACATAACCAAAATCAAGCAAGACCAAAGTGCAGAATCCGTTCTATATTCGAACACAAAACCAGAAATCAACCAAGTCCAGAAAATCCCAGAACAACAACAACCAAAAACGCAAACATAAGCAAAATCATGGCATAGACTCATCATCTTCCTAACCTAACCACCTTCAGATATAATATTTTTCGTAAATTACATTCAATTTGAGAAAGAAGAGAGGAAAAGTATTCGAACGAACTCACCAGACATCCATTGCCGACGCGCCCAAGGTCAAACAATCAAGCCGAATCGCTATCGTGGGTAGGGCTTTAATCCTTTCAATATCCGGACCAAATTGAAGTTTCTGCAAAAACAAACATGAAATCAAACATCAAGAATCGAAACATGCATGCAACGAGATCGAGAAAGGTGAGGAAACGGAATCGCGACGCCGGTGAGTGAGAGGCGAAGCAATCGCGGCCAAACGCGAGAGAGACAGAGCCGGTGAGCGAGAGAGAGACCGGCCACGGCGAGGAGAAACAGAGCACCGGTGAGAGAGGAGAGAAGACGATGAGATCGCGAGCGTGCGAGAGTGAGAGTGAGAGGGATGAACACGGGCAAGAGAAAGACAGAGTTCCTTGTTTTTTCCAATTTTTCCTTTTCATTTTCTTTTTACAAAATAAAAATTATTTAATTTATTTATTTATTTATTTTTTGTGTGATAATGGGTCTGGTGGTGACAAGTGTCACCACCCGTTTTTTTTATAAAAAAAATAGAGTTTTATTTCATTACTTTTATTATTTACATGTTTTTTTTCATTTTAGTAAAAAAATAAATATAATAAGAATGTTAGTTAAAATTGTAAAAATACAATGTTATACCACTTGGGCCGGTTTGAGTATTTCCGAAGAAGAAAGATCCGACACACCCAAATCGCCGTAATACAAACGAAGTTTTGCAGAGTATTCGAGATCGATGGATTTCTTGTTGCACCGCTCAAATCCGCCACCTGTGCTATTTCTAAACTTATTCTATTTCAATTAATTGTTTATTTCAGAATAATAATTTTGTTATGATGTAATAAATAGTTATTGGATTTGATAGTTTTTGTTTGACGACTTATCGATTAAACTATTAGCCGATTTTTCATCAAATAGAAAAAATCATCTCTAATAATTATTTAAATTTCCGATTGTATTGTATGGTATTTTTGTCTGCTTACTTATTCATTCAAGAATTATTCACCATTGTACATCGTACACAATTAAAATTAAAATCAATTCGATTTCATCTTGATTGGCTCATACCGATTTCTTAAAGGGTCTCATAGTTGGGATGGGCATGGCCATCCTCACGAGATTGGTTAAAGCCCTTGTTGCTTTAATCGATCATAACCCAAATAATATTGGTCTACACCAATTACCATGCACTGTGGTCTCATGGTTGGGGATAGGAGCACCTATCCTCACGAGGTTAATTAAGTCCATATACTTGATTAATCATAACCCGCTCCATTTTCTCTCAAAGACGCCGCATCAAAATGCTTTCATAATTTCAAGTTCTAAACCTCGATCCAACGCCGAGTTGCTTTTCAAAATCAATTTTCCTACAAAAACAAAAACATAGTGGTATGGTATTTAATTAAATTGTTAGAGGTTCGCCCGACGATTTAATTAAAATGTAAAGTATTTGGGCCATTAGAGGGTAACCCAATGACTTAAATACTTTATTCCATAACACTTAATAAAAGTGAACTTTGTTTCACCTCACTCTTTTCATAATAAAGATTTTGGATGAGAGATGATCGGTTGACCTCAATCACCAATCTCGAGTATCGAATCGTTAGAGGATATCCCAACGTTTTGGTACTTGTCATCTACAATTAAAATTAATTCAACTCACTCAAATTCTTTTATCGCTCATACGCGATCATCAAACTCTTTTCCGACAAAGAGTGTGCAATAGTCGTTTCAAATACGAGCGAGGACTTAAGCTTTTCAAACAAACAAAACAAGTCCTAGCTCAAAGAATTTGAAACGTCTAAACGCATGATTTTTCAGATAAAATCAATACAACCAATTGAAGCCTTTTTAAGAGGAACTACAGAGTTTTGACTTTCCCATTGCACAAGGGAATATGTAGGCACACGGTTCTGAAACCGTGCCAAACTCAAAATAATAACAAACAATTCTGTTTTCTTTTAGCATCCATAACTTAGTAAACACACACACAAAAGCGTAGAATTAAATGGGTCCCATCGAGTACGATGGATGTAAGGGGTGCTAATACCTTCCCCTTACATAACCGACTCCCGATTCCACTCTTTTTGGTCACGAAGACCGCCTTATCCGCATGTTTGGGGTTTTATCTATATTTTCCCGTTCTTTTCAGAACGAATAAAATTAGGTGGCGATTTCACTGTTTTCGAGAATTTGAAAGATTTTTAAAAATCGAGTTGCTTCATATACTATTCCCGATCTTTTAGAAACATAAGCTCTTGAGCAAATCAAAACCAAAATTTTCGGACAAGATTCGGAAAAATTTCAGCAGAATTTCTACTTGTGAACTTACACAACACTTAACATCAACTTAACAAGTAAAAATAAACAAACAAAGCAATAAAACCTCCCCCAAACTTGAACTAAACATTGACCTCAATGTTTCAGACCAAACTCGAGAAAAGTGACTCACAGAGGGTAATGCAACACCAGCTGCTGCCTCCTAGCTTTCGCAAGATAGGATCCCTTTTTATTACCTGCAAACAAAACAAAAAGAAAAGTAAGTTATAAAAAGCGTGGGTTGCCTCCCACGAAGTACTTTGTTTAACGTCGCATGACTCGACGGGTCATCCCTTTACGGGGGGTACTTTCTCTTCCACACCTTATTGCTTGTACTTTTTGCAACCCAAAATTCAACCCCATCAAAAGCTCTAGCCACTGCGTGATTCACGTTACTTCCAACTTTCATCTTCTCAACTTTTTCTACCTTCTTCTGTCCCTGCTTGGCTTCTTGACTGAACTTTGGAATTTTAATTGATGCCACTTGAGAGATTCTGCCTGAGACTTCTTTGGGGATTGATTTTGAAAATTTTCTCTCTCCCTCTACTTTGACCATACCAACTGAAAATTTATTCTTTTCATCCGCACCTTGTTTCTTGACTTCAAACACCTTCATGGTTATCTCCTCATCAAAATATTTTAAAGTTAGATGACATGTCTCGATATCAAAATTGAACCTGCTAGTCAATAAAAAAGGTCGACCAAGAATGATCAGGGTCTCTTCATCTTCAAGTATGTCCATGATTTGGAAATCCACTGGAAAAGGAAAATTTTCAATCTCGACCAGCACATCTTCAGCTATCCCATATGACTTCTTGATGGTGTGATCAACAAATTTTAATTTTGTTTCACTCCCGCTTATCTTTTCAATACTGAGCTTCTTGAAGATAAACAAGGGCATCAAACTCACACTAGAACCAGAATCAATTAAAACCCTTTTGAACTTTCTGTATTTTATTGTGCAAGGTATTGCAACTGATCCCGGACCCTTCTACTTGATAGTAATTTATCTCTTGCGTGTGACCGCACAAAATTTCTCATCAACGGGTACCTGTTCACCATCTGTTGGCCTCTTTTTTAATAGAACCTCCTTCATGAATTTTGGGTACAAAGGCATTTTCTAGAGTGCTTCAAAGAAAGGTATGTTAATCTCTATCTTTTTGAACAATTTTACAAATTTATCAATCTCTTTCTCCTTTGTGTTATTCTTTGCCACTCGAGAGGGATATGGCACTTAATCTCGTGTTTAATCTTTTCTTCCGCTGGATTCACAGGTAGAACCACTTCTTCATGCTTTTTCTTGTTCTCTCTCACTTCTAAATCCACTTCTATAAGATTATCATCAAATTTTACCTCTTCTTCTCTTTCTTCAACAACCTTCCCACTTCTTGTAGGAATCACCAAGTGACTCTCTCATTCTATTTAAAATTCAATTTCATATCTTTCATGAATATAAATGTAAGGTGAAAATACTCATTTAGAAATTTTTTCTCCATTTCTTCCCAAGTAGTAATACTTCCAGCCAATAATGCGTAAAACCACTCTTCCACGTCTTCCCATAAGGTAAACGGAAACATCACCAATTTCTTTGCCTCATCAGTATGCCCATCGATCTTCAACGTGGTACTCATGGTCGAAACCTGCAAGTGTTTATTAGCTTCTTCGATCTTTCCGTGAAAGACCTTCTAAAGCTGAGCAATTGTGCTTGGATGCAAATGAAACTGGGCACATTTACGGTTGGTTTATAATTGTCAACCTACCACTCGTAGTCGCCCCACCATAATCACCAATAAGTCTCTCCGTGGATCTTCAACTATTATCTCTTCCTTTTCGGACTCGAACCCGAATGAACCGAATGTTCTTCGTCAGCAGCCAGTTTGACTAAATGAGCTTGTACGCCTTGCGTGAAAAGTCCCACACTCGTGTCAAAAGTAAATTCAGTTGAGGGCTTTCTTCGCAAACAAAGATTAGACAATTTATTAGTGATAGTAATTAAATAAATAGAAAAATAAAATTTTAATTCCAGAGCAATAAAAATTCAATTAAACTATAATCAACTTTGTATTTTGGAAGTTCCCGGCAACGGCGCCAAAAACTTGATCGAAAAAATAGCAAGTGTACTTGATCGTACCTGATCAGAAGGTTTCTTGGCCCAATCTGCAACGGTGGTTCAAAGTGAGAAGGGGGGGGGGTACCTGCAAGAGACTCTGATGCCAAAGTAAGAAAAGGCAGAGGGAAGCAAGCAAGTAACGAGAAGAGAATGAATGAGATACCTGACCCTCTCAAGTGAGAGGGTATTTATAGCCCCCAACGCTGGGCCAAGGTCCAGTTAATGGGTAAAGATCCAAGCCCACTAACGGACTGCTAGGGCTTGCGTGTGCATGGAGGCCAGCACGTGGCCTCCTCCCTAGATTGTCGGCCCGGGAGATCCGGAGTTGTTCCGAGATTTCCGGTGGGCGTGTGGTGGTTGGGATAGTAATGGATCCGATATTTTCGGGGGGCATGTGGCAGTCAAAGACCATTGGCCACGTGGCCCCCACGTGAATGATCCAAGCTGCCATCCAAGGGTAATTGGGCCTTAGTTCTGTTTTGCCATTCTGGGCCTAAGTGTGGGCCAAGGATTGGGTCAGTCCAAAACAGGAGCCCTCCAAGTCTTTGCTCTTGTTCAAGAGTGATGACTTATAACCGAGCAGATCCTCGGATAGGATCGACTCCGAAGTACATTCAAGTGTGTCACGGGCACGAACCCGCAGCTACAACAACCATTCAGCGGGCACGTTTGAGCCGTTTAGAGTCGAGGATGTCCACGTGTACCCGAGGATGGCGAAACGGACAGGTTTTAGTCTTCCGGTCCTCGGGGAATAGCTCTCCTGGATTAAACGTGTCAGTTAGATACCACCTGTTGCTTCGAGAGAGGGTGCGTGGTGCTCAAAAGGTGTGACCTTTCGTATGCCCAAGGATTTTGGCTATAAAAAGGACCTTTTAGGGTTTCATTTGTTCATTTTCCAAATCTCCAATTTCTGCCAACAGGATTCTCGAACGCAAAGTTTTTCCAACATCCCTCCTTCAACTCTCAACATGTCTTCGACTTCAAAAGCAGGTACACATACCCTAATTCCTTTATAATCTTCTTTCAATTCACGTTTTTAGGATGAATTTAGGTCTTAGTTTTTATGCGTTTCGCGGGGAAAGGGTTGAATGCCATGGGGATTTACTTGAACATTGCGGGGAAAGAGTTGAATATCGCGGGGAGAGAGTTGAATACCATGGGTAGAGATTTGAATACCGCGGGGAGAGATTTGAATATCGCAAGGAAAAGTATCGACAATGCGGGGAGATTTTGGTGATTAGTTGATAAGTTCTTGAGTGTGTCGGGGGGGAGAATGAACTTTCTGAGGAACGATTCAAGAATAGCTCCCCGGTGCAACCCGTAGGATCCTCGAGAGAGATCTTGAGCTGGTCATGATTGGTTTCCAGGGCGCTTTTCTTGCTCGTGCTTCCGGGCCCCTCGCCGTTTCACTTGAGTCGTGGTGGAGGGGTGGATTTGATATCCTCGAATTCACTTTTCTTTCGCTGCTTTTCAGGTGCTGGGGACCATCCTCGCAAAGAGGGTACGTGCGAGCTCCGACGGATAAGATTGGCCGCGGACCTCTCCTGGGTCGCGCCCGAGCCAAGGGACTTTCGCTCGGATTTTGCAAACGACCCTTCAAGTGCGTTCAATCTGATAGAGGATCTGGACGAGGGTTTTGAACCTTCGTGGGTCGTCCAAATCCCCGGACCAAGCAGGAGGATTTGCTCGTCATACACTTCCACCTGATTCCCGATGTATGAGTTCGCGTTTCGGGAAATGGGCTTTCGCATGCCCTTCACTGGTTTCCAATTGGGGGTCTTTACATGGTTGGACCTGGCCCCGTCACAGCTCCACCCGAATGCTCTGGCCTTCATGAGGGTATTCGAGCTGGTTTTTCGGTACTTGGATATTGGTGCCACTCTCCCCCTCTTCTTCCGTATCTTCCATCTACAACGGCAGATGGTCGGTGATAAATGTGCCTGGGTGTCCTTCAAACAGTCGGGAAAGTTATTTAGGCCGTATCTGGAGTCTGTCCGGGACTTCAAGAAACGTTTCTATGTGGTGAAGCCCCTCACCCGAGAAGCCGAGGACACCCTCTTCGTGCGCACCGTGGAGGTCGGAGAAGATGGCAAAGAGACGGACAAGCTGAAGGCAAAGTTCTCCCTTGAATGAGACAAGAAGCATTATGAGCGAGGACCAGATTTCTACTCCATGAAGCCTGAGAAATTGGACAGAGAGGACCAGCTCTCCTACGAGAGGTTGGAAAATTTTGTGAGGAGCTTCAGACCGGCCATCTGTGTCGATCGGGAGGGGAACGTGCTCGTCGATTCCAACGGGGAAATCGAGATTGCCCGACGATACATTAACACAAAGGCCTTGCTGGACTGCGAGTCTGACGAGGACGCGCTGAGGCTTTTAGGTAATGGTTTTCGGGGAGGCATATGTGTGCTTGTTGCTCGTTCATTTAACTTGTGCTAATTTTCTTGTATTGTCTCTTGCAGATCGAATGACAGCCATGGAAGAGCGCATGCTCAAGCTGCGACACAAGGGTGCCCGTGGTCCTACAAAGGATCGGGTGGCTGAGCTTCAGCGACAGGCGCGGGAAGATCCTCAGCCCTCCGTGAACACTCCTTCCCCGGCGTCTTCCCCCAAACAACCGCTCAAGAGGCGAAGAAGTGAGCGTCTCGAGCAGGGGGGCAGGGACTTCGGTTTCGATCGGGGACGCCTTTGTGCTACCTCTGTGTTATGCTCAGCGGCAGCTCTTCGAGGGGAGACCCCCGATAGTGCAAGAGGCGGAGAAGGAGATGATCCTGGGGCTCGACCCGAAATCGAGGGCGGAAGGTCTGAACGCCGACGTGTCCGCTGTCATCCGATGCTTGAGACCTCGTTGACGCTCAACGACGAGGTGGCCAGCTACCGAGCCAAAGCCAACAAAGCCAATGCTTGTGCCACTGAACTGGAGATCGAGAACATGGCGTATCATGCTGAATTGCTGAAGCTTCAGGGGCTGGACAATAGATGTAAGGCGATAGCCACAGAGCTGAGGGAGATGACCGACTGTTGTACCCCAAAAATTTACCCTCCTTTTCCCGCGTAATTTTTGGCTTATAATTCCATTGCATGAAAATACATGTCATACCATGCATAGCATTTATCATAAGGAATATCAGATTCCAAGTATTCCGAATGGCACCCAAAAAGAGCTCATTTCTCAATAAAGTGGATTTCGGGTTTCAGCGTATTTCGGGCACTCCAGAAGGCGTATCTCTCATCTCTTTGGGTATTTTCTGTGGATTTTCGACTGGAACTTTCCTCTCATGATTATCTACAATTTTCATTTGAAGGTCGAGAACGGATTTTGTGAGGAAGGCTCTCAACGGAGTCATTTCCCCCGGCATATTAAGCTGATTTTAGTGCTGAACCGCGTGTTTTGGTTCACCAAAAAGGCTTTATTTTCCAGCTGGAAGTTCGGAATTGAGCGGGGCCAATTTCTAAAATTCCGTATCAAGGTCCTCTACAACTCTCATTTGCAACTTAGGAGCTAATTCCCCACCGATCGGTACCAGAATTTTAATCCCTGAGTTTGATTTTTGAGCTGAACCGAGCAATTTTCATCTGATACGCGAAGTTCGAAAAAATCATATCTCGCTCGATTTTTATCGAAACGGGACGGGACCGGTGCCAAAATTTCACAAATCTTGTTAGCTTCAGATGTCCAGAGATGCGCATGTGCAAATTTCGATCAGAGGATCCTCGTCGGAGATATTTTCCCACAGCGCAAACAAAATTCTGCATGTCTGGCCCAAAATTGATGTGAAACTTCAAAATTCCTATTTCCTTGATCATTCATCGGATCAAGTCGGGATTTTAATTCACGCAAGCAAAATTGCATTCCGGACACTTTTCGTTTACATTCCGACTCCAAATTCCGCACGGATTTGGCTGTTTTGGATTAATTACGAAAATTATTCTTGATAATCATGATTAGCTTGTTGATTAAGGATCCAAAACTATAAATAGATTTTCCTCTTCACAAATCACAACAACACAATTTTTGCTAAATTTCCCACTACCAAACACACTCCAATTCTCTCAAATCCCAAAGCACAAAACTCAAAAAGTGAAAACTTCAATTTTCCTCCAAGCAACCACCACAGCCGCCACCGACCACCGCCCAACAATCGCTATCACGCAGACTGCAAGCAGCGCGCCTCCGCCTAAGCGCGCTCTATGATTTTTGGTTTTCTTCCTCTTCGCAGCACCTCCTACTCCGATCAAGATCTTCCTCTGCTTCTTCTACTCACTCCTGACATGGAAGGATCGTGTTCCTCTTGATCTTCTTCTCAATTTCAAGATTTAAGGATTTCTCTCCTTCTTCTCCAATTCACCATTGGATTTCAAGCTTTTCTTCAAGGATTCAAGTCTAATCCTGAAGTTTATCAACAATTCCTTATTGATTTGGTATTTTCTTTGAAGAGCACAAGGAATTCCTCTTCAATTTGATTCAAACTTCAAGTTCAAGTAAGTGTTAGGTTCAAATAATCACTTATTTTAAGCTGTTTTGAACTTTCATCTTTTCTTGAAATTGAACAATGAAATTGCATGCAAATTCAATGTAGATTCCAGGTCTTGAACTTGTACTCTTGGATTCCTTGATTTGAATTGGATTTTGCCGCCTTATTTGTGTCGGAATGAGGATTTTGTACATAGTATGCATGTAGCCTTATGCATTTGTGTTTCCCCCGCACATAAGCCGCAAAATCGTGTGCATCGCATCATCCACCGCATGCTCATGCATTAGGGAACATTTAGCTTGTTTCGTTTGCATCAATTCATGGTGGCTTGAAGTGTAATTTGCCTTCGACATGTAGGTATTAAAGCATTTTGATCATTATGTGCATTGTGCATTGTACATAGTTCATTCATTCGCATTCCAAGTGTTTGTGTTAATGTTTCAACTAGGATTTGACATGATTATTCCTTATTGCTTTGAGGTATACCATGCTTGCATTGAAACTTTGCATGTGGAACATTAGGTCACTAATACAACTTGCATCATAAGCATAATCATGCATCGACCTCCATTGTACACATTAGAATGATTCATTCTTTCCCTTCCACACATGTTCATTCCTAGCATTGTACATGAGCATTGAAATTCCTTTTGCATTGCACTCCTAGCTTGTTCATGCATAACTTCACATGCGAGAACGTTAGAGTTGTTGATTTGCTTTCCATATATGTCCATGCACAACATTGCATACATGAACATGGAAATTGTTGATTTATCATTTGCATTCCATATAAGTCCATGCACAACATTGCATACATGAACATGGAAATTGTTGATTTATCATTTGCATTCCATATATGTCCATGCACAACATTGCATACATGAACATGGAAATTGTTGATTCATCATTTGCATTCCCTATATGTCCATGCATAACATTGCATACATGAGCATGGGAACTATTGATTCATCGCTCGCATTCCGCATGTATTCGTTCATAACCTTGCACGAGCATCAAAATTGTCATTCCTCCTTTAGCATCCCCTGCATGTTCATGTCTTGACCCTCATTCATAAGTATCATAGCTATTTGTTTCATTGCTCGCATACCGCGCCTATTCATGCATAGCTTGGAGCATATGAGCATTAAAACCATTGTGTCAACTTGCATTCCTATACATGTTCACGCATAACATGGCATACATGAGCATTGGAATAACTGTCCAGCTGTATGGATCAACTTTTTTGCATGAAAACGTCACAAACAGGTGGTCTGGTGCAAAACTGACTTTTCTGCAGGTTGCAGGTCGCGCTTAGCGCCACCAGAGCGCGCTAAGCGCCAAACATTCTGGAATTTTGGGTTGACTGACGCGCTTAGCGCGGTACACCGTGCTAAGCGCGCCCTTCTGGTTTATTTTTTCTGATTTTTTCGATTCTGATGATGAACAGTAGTCCCCTTGACTATGCTTGGCTACTGTTTGCACTCACTTTTATGCAGGGACGCACGACGCATACATATGCGGCTCATTTTGTCCATATTCACACACTTTTCCTTTGCTTGCGTTTTGGGTCTAACTCCCTTTGGTGTTTCTCATGCTCGTATACCCACGTATACGTCCTTATACTTGCCTCTTGGGTCCAACTCCCTTTCCGCAGTTTGCTACTGTAACACAGTGAACTGACTTTGTAGGTTTTGTATCGCAAATGTGCGGATAGCAAGAGTCGCCACCGGCTTTTATTTTTATCCAATTAAGGGAAGGTAAAAGTACAGAAAAAGACCTTCGTTAGATTCTGAGTAAGGGAGAAGGTTATGAAAAGGAAGGTATTAGCACCTTTCCATCCGTAGTTTATTCTACGGGCTCTTAGTTGCTCTAGATCACTTTAAAATGTGCTTCGGTGTTTGAAAATGTTTTGAAAAGGCATTTCGCTTTGACTTTGTAATGATTCATGTAGGAATGTATACAAAGTGTTCGGAAATGTTTTGTTTTTGAAAAGAGTTTGAACTTTGACAAAAGTGTGAGGTGTGAAAAGTATTTTGATAGAGCAAGCAACTAAAATCTTATTACCTACTCGAATTGGTCGTTTGTTATTTTACGCTTCTTTAGAATAGTGTTATCCACACCATTATTTGGTAGGTAACCCCATTCGTTGGATGTAAGCGGGACATTCGAAGGGACATCGTATGGTCATAGAAAGCAACTTGTAGGAAGTATCCTAGCACATTCGAAGGGACTATCATCATTTTTCGTAGGCGACAATCGAGGGTCAAGATCATGTATTCGGAGGCGACATCGTGGGTCTTATGATCTTTGTATCGAAGGGACTATGATGATTTGTTTGAAGGCAACGGTGCTAGAATACCTCTACGTTCGAGGGACATGACCATTTTGAATGCGTAAAGGCAACGAGAGAGAATTACCCTAAGGGGTGCATGTGTGAAAAGAGTGTGTCGATTCGAGTATTTTTATCTTGGAAATTAGTGGGCTATGTTCATTATTATCTTGCCATACACGCCTAGTTACTAGCAATTTATAGGGTGCGGAAATTAAAAGGCGGAATGTAAAGATGCGGAAAGATAAATGTCCTACGCTATTACATGGCTTTGGGGCAGTTACATAATTTAAACTTACGGAAAATAAAAACCTAATTTAAACTATTACATCCCATAAACATTTACATTATTGGAAAAATAAAAATGATAAAAGAAAAATCGTCTGAAACGAGATAACCTGCAAGAGAATGAGAAATCGGAGAATATGAGATGAATCGAATAAGAGAAAAAATGTTAGAAAAATGTAAGTTTTTGAATGAGAAAAATATGACATGCTGGAAATAACACAAATATGCTAAAATAATTTTTTGGGATTTTTTGAATGCAATTTAATAATTTAAAACTAATTAAAATTGATTTAAATGCTAAATTATGAATAAAAATGAATATGCATGCAAAATTATATTTTTTATTTTATAAATTAAATAAGTATTTTATGAAAATAAATGCAAAAGGAAAAAATATTTTGGTAATTTTTAATGCATGAAATAAAAATATGAAAAGAAATTAAAATAACATGAAAATATTAAATAATTAGAAAATATGAAAAAAATTGAGTTTGGAAAAAAGGAATGCAAAACCGGTCCTGGTGGGGATCGAACTCGTGACCCTGGAGCGAAACCTTAAGTCCACTTGCCTTGACCAACTGTGCCAGCGTGCTTCACTGTTTGGAGACTGGAACGAATGAAATACAAGCACGCGTCGTCTCCTGGTTGCCTCGTCTCCGCGCCAAACTTCATCTTCCTCGTTTTGAAATTTTGAAAACCCAGCGTCGGCCACTGTTCGACGCTATTGTTCGCGTTAAAAGGTGACGCGCCATGAGGATGCGAACGTGAATTCGGATCTTCTGGTACGCAACGATTTAAATCTTTTGATTTGTTTATAAAGATGCCGCGAGCATCAAGCTTTATTATTTTCAACACAAGAAAGATGATTTAATGATTATGAAAAGGGAAAGTGAAATACCCTCAATTGATATTGATATGCGAACGACTAGCGCAAACTAGACATAACGCATCGGGGAGATTCTCGAGTAAGGGGATTGGTATATAAAGGAATAGATGGAGCACCCTAAATATATGTAGTTATCTACACTTTATATATGAATATATTTGATATGTTGTGTGTTTTTAATTGCTATTTCTATGATTGGGAAAGTTTCTCCTTTGGACTTTAAGAAACAGAGATTATGTGGGATTCTAGGTTTTGTTATTATTGTGCTCGCAAAGATCCTGTGGATCTTCTCGCATACATATCCCTAGTGGGAATCAGCATTTGTAGCTCGGATCTGCTGTGGTTCTATGGTTTGTTTGGTCCGAGGAGATAGAAATTTGCTCGGCAAGGATGAGACCTTGGCCTACGTATTCTCAAAAGGATGTTGAGAAAGTCGAGCAATCGTAGTTCCCACTTATGCTAGTGGAAAGCAACGGATGTTAGTAAGAGAGCATAAATGTCATCTTAATGAAAATGTATCTAATCTATTTCATCACATACATTTTTGAAAAGTTTGATTGATTAAAATCTTTCATCGTAAGTATTAGGTGTTTTGCTTGAGTGTACAAGCGCTACCACTTACATGTTTAAGAAAGATGTTTGAAAAGATGATTGAATCTTTTAACCGTAAGTATTGGGTGTTTTGCTTGAGTGTACAAGCGCTACCACTCATCGTTAAGAGATGTTTTGTTTGAAAACAGTTTAAAAGTTTGAAAAGTTTTTGACAGATGTGATGTAATGGATGAGATACTTCTTCCATAGAGATGATAGATGTCTAAATCTCAAGGAGAAATTGATTGGATTAAAGGGATGCTTTTAAGAAGCCCATGGGTCCTTGTATTGTTAGCCCAAGAGGAGGCATTCCGAGGGTCATCGAGGGTCATTGAGGGTCCTTGTATAAAGCTCAAGAGGAAGCTATAGGGTATGGCTGTCTTTGGCTTGAAAGGGATTTCACCGAGAAATCATCCTTTACTGAATAAGAGCAATTTCACCGAGAAATTTTACTCTATGGTGATTTTGAAAGTGATTTCACCGGGAAACCATCCTTTCAGGGTTCTATCTTAGCTGGTGATTCTTTGTATTGGAAGCCCAAGAGGAGGTCATAAGAGATTTGTCTCTTTCATTGTATGATGCCCAAGAGAAGGCTAAACTCAATGAGGAGTTCTTTTGAACGAAGCCCAAGAGGAGGCTGACTCAACAGGGGAGTGTTTGTCTTATATGAAGCCTAAGCGGAGGCTAACTCTGTGGGAGAGTTTCTTTGTACAAAGCCCAAGAGAAGGCTGACCCATGCCGGGATAAGTTATCTTGTATGAAGCCCAAGGAGGCTAAACTCAACGGTGATGAGTTGTCTTGTATGAAGCCCAAGCGGAGGCTAACTCATGCTGATGATGAATTGTCTTGTATGAAGCCCAAGCGGAGGCTAAACTCTGGGAACCTATTGATTAGTCTAATTGTTATGTTATTTATTAGACTGTTGTATAAACAGGTGTGTGTGTGTGTAATATGTATTCACAGGAGTTTATGAAGGAAATATAAACAATGCATGATGTTTATTTGCAGCAGTTTATGGAATATAAACAAGTGTCTGTGAAACGAACGTTTAAAACGAGCGTAACTCGTTTCTTTACAAGTTTGAACTGTGTACAAGGAAAGTGAATATGTACACGAACGAGTTTTTATGTACAGACAAAAGTGGATGTACATAGGAGGGTTGGGACTTACACTGTAAGAGAGGCCCATTGATTTGAAAACAGTTTCACAGGGAATAATGCTCCTTTCAATACCAATGGTATTTAGTATAAAATGTACAGATGAAACAGAAATGATTGATCAAAGTTTATCTGTAAAAAGTATTTTCAAAAAGAAAGAGTATCAGATTATGTATGTATAAAAGTTTTGAAAAGAAGTATCTGTGTTATGTACAGATAAAAAGTTTGTTTAAAAAATGTTTGAAAAAAGTTTGATATGTACAAGGAAATATTATGTACATAAAAGAATGTTATGGGACTTACACCGTGATGGAGGCCCATTGGTTTAAAAGAAATCTTGCTCAGGAGAAACCTTCCTTTAGAACCAATGGATTCGGCGTATAGACAAACGAATGAAAAACAAATGAAAGAAATTTGTTTATGTTTGAATATTGACAAAGATGTTTTGAATATGTACAAATAAAACTAAATATGTACATAAAGGGTTGGGACTTACACCATAGGAGGCCCATTGATTTGAAAGCGCCACAGGAATAATGCTCCTTTCAAAATCAATGGTGTTTAGTGTAAAGAACAAACGGAAGAAAGTTTGTCCAGATATGCATGATGAAAAATTGTACATAAAGAAATGAATATGTATAAAGAAATATATACATAAAAAGAATGTTTTGGGACTTACACCGTGAGGGAGGCCCATGATCGATCGAGAAATTCGAGAGAAGACGAAGCCGCTTTATCGTCAATTGGATCGATCATGGTAAAAGATGCAAGTTTGATGAAATGTTTTGAAAATGATTTGAAAATGTTTTTGAGAATGGTTTGAAATGTTAAGTTGATTTGTGAAAGGTTTTGAAAAAATCGAAGTCGAAAACTTGAAAATTCACCTTTAAGGAGGTTTGAAAATGCTTTAACGTCGCTGCTCGATTAAAATTTAATCGATGAAAATATTTTTGGATTTTTTTGACATAATCATAAAATATATATATTAAATGACAAGTGTGCAAAAATCATCTCAAAATGAGAAGTTTTGATTGGTTAAAAATTGTTGAAGTTTTTTGTGAAAAACATGAAAATTGAAAGTTTGTAAAACGAATGGTCTTGAGAGGATTGAACCCATGACCATTGGGTGGGGCACGTGGCGAGAACCTTAAGAGCAAGCTGTGGACCAACCGAGCCAGCGGCTTGAAATGTTAGTGGACCAAAGACACGTGTTGATATGGTATTGGAAAGTTTTGAAGAAAACATGAAAATTGAAAACTTTGTAAAAGAATGGTCTTGGCTGGGTTTGAACCCATGACCATGAGGTGATACGTGTCACAAAGCCTTAAAGGCAAGCCATGAACCATCGAGCCAAACACGCTTGAGTTGTTAGTGGATTAAAACACGTGTTAATATTATATTGGATTATTTGAAAATTTGAAAATGAAGAACACATGAACACGCGAATTTTCTCGGGCTTGTGTTTGATTCTCGCCACGAATTCGAGCTATCTCCTTCGCTTCTCAACCAAATGGCACGATGTAAAACCAAACTTGATCGATTTTATGCCACGAACATGAAGATGCTTGTTAATTTCATTTATATTAAGCCTAGAATGATTTCGATTCAAGAACACGATGAACCCTAAACTGAAAAATCTAAATTAAATGATGTATGTTGAACGATTGTTTGATTTTATTGAGGGCTATTGTTCGTGTTGAGTGCAGAAAACAAATGGCCAAGAGTTTTTTTCAAATGGTTCAAGAAATCAAGAGAACCAGTTTCGTGTTCATACCTGGAAAAGTTGAGATCGAATTCGATGCTGGAGTGTTTCCAGAACTTGTTTCTTGATTGTGTGAGCACCAACGGCATGTAAGGAAGCTATGTGAGTGGTCTGCGCATCATGAATCAAGCTGGATCATCTTGCCCAAGTTCACCTGCATATACTCAAAAATGGAATCTGGAAATCGAGTTAGAGCTGTTACAGTTGCTTGCCATGGGTTTGGATCATGTCTATGAGGTATAGGGAAGGTGTATGGATGATTACAACATCAATTGATCCATCCAAACTTCATATTCGAATCTTATGGAAGTTTTGAAGTTTTGAAAAATTGAAAAGTGAAAACTGATTTCCTCTTGATTTTAGTTTGATTTTAAGTTTGTAACAAGTTTGTTAATGATTATGGAACATGTTGGACACCAATTTTCATCATGTTTCCATTGAATTTTCAAAAATGCTATATTTCTCAACTTTGCACTAATTGCTTGATTTTCAAGAAAAGAAGAAAAGCATGGATTTGTGTATTGATTTTTTTGGTGTTGATTTCTCTTGAATTGATAGCTATTTATAGGCAAGAGGTCTGAAAAGATTAGGCAAGGAAGTACAAGCCATTTGGTGAATCAAAGTTTGCTTAAGGGGTAAGAATGGTATTTGTCACAAAAGGAAGTTTCCTTTTTTCACCATGTGCTCAATTTTACTTTGATCCTATCTCATTCCAATTATTACTTCCAAGCTGATGTTTATCAGTTCAATCAATCCATTTGGCAAGGTTGCAAGTGGTTTAAGTGAAAAAACACAAAATGACCTATAATTTGAAGTTGTGAACTTTGAAATTTAAGTTTCATGGAACCTTTGGTTTCAATTTCAAAAACATAGCTAGCCTCCATGGATTTTGAAGTTCTTGGACATTTTGGAAATATTTTTCCATGATCTACAACTTTCATGTTTTGAGTTTTTTCAAATTCCAATTGGAACTAGGTGAAAAAATGGCTTGAAGTTTGGAAAAAATGTGAAATTTCAACACTTAGAAATTTTCTAAGTTATAGAAATTTTGACTTTTGTTGACTTTTCCAAATTCTTTGATTTTTGATGATCATGATGGATCATTTGAAGTATTTTGATGATGGAAAAGTTTTGTTTTGAAAATTTTGACCAAAAGTCAAAGTTTGACTTTTCTGTGCAGATGAAATTTCATCAGATGTTTCAGAAAACGACTGATGAATTCTGTGAACCTCGTGATGTTTTGATCCGTAAATTAGGTCAAAGGTTATATCTAAGATATGATGACCAATATCTATCCAAAAAGTCATCCACGCCAAAAGTCGAGAATTCTCACACCCGATCAAAACCCTAATTGGTCGATCCTTGATTAACGTGAGAGAATTTGATATCCGAGGATGGAAGGGTGATGATTTGATCAAGATAGATCAAATGAGATGGAAGAATCTCAAACCCTAATTGGTTGGCTCAAGAATCAGATGAAAATATGATGAAACCCTAATTTTGACCTGTGAATGCTATACCGACACGCCGCTCGAGTGTTAGTTATGAAATGATGCAAATATATGGTGGTATATTAGGTCAAAAATTGGGGTATGACAGATGCCCCTAATTAAGTTTCTTTAACCTGAGAGATGAAGATGAATATCTTCGTTTTGATAGGTGTAAAGATACTTAAATATCAGAATACGCAAATTTTGGACCTAAGATACCAAAAGATGCGGATGATGCAAATGATTGTAAAAAGTTTCACCGATGACATCACAGTAAAATGGCATGGTAGGGAAAATTTGTGAATGTTTGTTTCGCTTTTGAAACAGAGAGATTACCTTCACCTTTGTGACAATGTTTAAGGTAAGTGAAAATGATATTACCAATTATCAGCCTTGTGATAGTTTATGGTAATGAATGTTGAAGATGTTACCAATTATCAGCGAAGTGATAACTATAACAAGGTAACTTTTTTGAGAAAATTTACTGAATATTCAGCTTTGTGAATAATGCATGGTGGAAACAAAGACGAAAAGATATTACCGATTATCAGCAAAGTGATAACTATAACAAGGCAAACTTTTTTTTTTTAAGACAATTTGCTGTGTATTCAGCTTTGTGAATAATAGACAGTGAAAGAAACAGAACTCGAAAATGAGCTTCTATTTTCTTGGATACAATTTTGCCGAGGATCTCTCTTTTTGAGGAGATGCGGCATTTATGATCGAAAACAAGTTTTCCTTTTGATGTAAAGACAAATCACGAGGAATTTCTCGACGGTCATGATTTGACCTTGTTGAGAAGAAACAAACTTTTATGACAAGTTTAGGAATGAAAATAAGCTGCTCGCATAATGAGACTATTGCTTATTGCTTTGTTGATTAGAGACGAGGTTCTATTCAGAATGAACCGAAAAGAAACAAATAATCAAGACATTGTTCCAAATGAGGAATGATCTCATTGGGAATGTGGTGAAGAGAAGAAAATGCATTTCTGTTTGGGATACTGGGATAAAAAGAAATGTATCTTTTCTATTTGGCGAGACTCATGGGATAAACTTGTACTTACATGAGTAAGTGTGATTTACATCGTTGATATGGAAGCAAACATTTCGAGGAATGCAAAAATGCAATGAATGATGCTATTATGTATGAATGTTATGAATGTTATATGTATGCTAACACTACTTTGACAAAGACATCTAAAGAGATATTTGGGGAAAAGGACCGCCATACGCTCGAATAAATACTTGGTGAAGATTACAAGACTGTGTAAACATTCATCGATGAAGATTTTGAGTTGCATGTTTTACACTTTCGAGAAAAGCATTTCATTGGCAACTTGATTGGGGATTCTTTTGGATAAGAATACCGTCCTTTGAAGATTTTTGAGGAGAAAATTGTAGGCTTGGCAACTCCATCGGGATCGAAACACTATTGGAGAAACGGTTGAAGTTATTTCCGTGTTCATAGTTTCAAAGGAGAATTTTGCTTTTGTTTCAAAATTTTGAAGTAAAAATTCATTTAAAACATTTCTGTTTCAAAAAAGTGATTTTCACAATAAAAGCGTTATTTTGCAAAACGGAATAAACAAGAATTGCAAACAAAGGCACAAGGCTCAAATTTATTGATAGAATGGTGATCAGCCAAAGGCGTGATTCCATGAACTATTTACAAAAGTTGGAAATGATAATTTATTGGGAAAAGGCTACATTGAAAGCAAATAACCGCTATTATCCCTAACAACTTCGAATTCCCACCGCGCTTGTGGCTTTAGAAGAGTTGATTGAAGATCCGTTGGTGGAAGTTTCTTCAAATTGACAAAGTACGGACTGAGTACAGTTACTTTGTCATTTTTTTGTATCCTTGTTTTTGCCTAGATCGCCTTTTCAGGTTTTCAATCTATCAGGATATTTTCTGTTTATTGTCTCTAATTTTTGCCTGGATCGCCTTTTCAGGTTTTCAATCCACCGAGACGCTATTTTGCCTAAGCCGCCTTTTCGGTTTTCACCACCGAGCTGTTCTTTGTTTTTTAGACAAAGTATTTTTGATCGCATCAAGATTCACAGGATACGGAGTTCATCGCCGTCCATGGTTGTGAGAGTCATAGCACCGCCGTAAAAGCTTCTTTGACGATGTATGGGCCTTCGAGTTAGGAGTCCATTTGCCCCTAGAATCGCTTTGAAAAGACGTAATCTTTTAAGTACGAGGTCGCCTCGGAATTCACGAGGTCGGACCTTTTGTCGAAAGCTTTTCATTCTTCTTGATAGAGTTGTCCGTGACACGCGGCAGCGCTTTTCTTCAATTAAGTTCACTGGTCGATCCGCTTTGACACCATTCAGCCTCGATAGCTTTGTTTCCATGAGAACTCTCATTGATGGAATCTCAACTTCTACGGGAGCACCGCCCATGCCGATACTAGAGAAAAGGAGTTGCCTCGTTGAAGTGCGATCAAGCACGATACCCATGCAGAGCAAATGGCGATTTCGTGCCGCCTTGTAAGTGATGACCATTTTCGGACGATCTTCTTGATGTTCTTGTTGGCGCTTCAACGCGCCTGCTCATCTTTGGCCGGTAAGGAGACGAGTTATGATGCTCGATCTTGAATTCCTCACACAGTTCTTTCATCATTTTGTTATTCAAGTTTGATCCATTATCAGTAATGATCTTACTTGGAATTCCATATCGGCAAATGAGGTTGTTCTTGATGAACCTCACAACCACTTGTCTGGTAACGTTGGCGTAAGATGCTGCTTCGACCCATTTGGTGAAGTAATCAATAGCCACTAGAATGAAGCGATGTCCGTTGGACGCTTTTGGTTCAATCATTCCAATCATGTCGATGCCCCACATGGAGAATGGCCACGAGAGAGAGAACGTTGAGTAGAGTCGGAGGCACATGGATCTTATCCGCATAGATCCGCACTTGTGACATCTTTTGACGTGTTTACAGAATCGATTCCATTGTTATCCAATAGTATCCTCGCTCTCAAGATTTTTCTAGACATTGCATGCCCATTTGAATGGGTTCCAAAGGACCCTTCATGCACTTCATGGATGATCGTGTTCGCTTTTGTCTGTCGACGCATCCGAGCGTAACCATGTCGAAGTTTCTTTTGTATAGCACATCCTCGTTCAGGAAGAAATTCCTAGAAAGCCTCCTCAGAGTTTTCTTATCCTTGTACGATGCCCCAAGTGGGTACTCTCGTGTTTGAAGGAAACGTTTGATGTCGTGAAACCACGGTTTATCGTCAAAGACTGCTTCTGTAGCAAAGACATATGCAGGTCTTTCAAGGCGTCTGATGCGAATTCTGGGCATATCGTTCCAATTGTTGATTTTAAACATGGAAGATAGAGTAGCCAAGGCGTCTGCCATTCGATTTTGATCTCGAGGGATATGATGCAATTTTACTTCATTGAAGAAAGTCAACAACCGTCTTGCATAATCTCTGTAAGGAATCAAACCAAGATGATGAGTTTCATACTTGTCTTTGATTTGATTGACCACAAGGGCTGAATCTCCATATATGTCAAGGATCTTGATCCTCAAATCCATGGCTTCTTCGATACCCATGATGCATGCTTCATATTCTGCTATGTTGTTGGTGCAATCAAATAGCAACCTGGCAGAGAATGGTATATGAGAACCTTCGGGAGTGATGATGACTGCCCCAATTCCATTGCCAAAAACATTAACTGCTCCATCAAAGACTAGGCCCCATCTGGATTCTGGATCTGGTCCTTCTCCGAGTAGCGGTTCGTCACAATCTTTCATCTTCAAGTACATAACATCCTCGTCTGGGAAATCAAACTTGAGAGATTGGTGTTCGTTGAGCGGCTGATAAGCCAAGTGATCGGCGAGAATGCTTCCTTTAACCGCTCGAAAGCGGTATTGGATGTCATACTCGATAGTAGCATCCGCCATCGAGCGATTCTCCTGTAAAGGTGTTTTCAAATACACTTGATTGGATCCATTTTGAGATTAACCAAGTCGTGTGATTGATCATGTATCGCGAAGACGCTTTGAAGTCCATACCAAAGCGCAACATGTTTCTCAAGCATGGAGTAACGAGTTTCACAACCGTGAACTTTACTCGTAGTAGATGGCATGCTCCTTCTACCGGTTTCGCCTTGTTGTCCAAGCACGCAGCCCATGGACTCTTCTAGTACGGTAAGGTATAAGATTAATGGTCTTCCTTCGACGGAGGGATCAAGATGGTGGTTCTCGGTGTATTCTTTGATATCACAAATGCTTTTGGCAATCTTCCGTCCACACAACCTTTGATCTTTATGAGAAGCTTGAATATCGCCCTGTGTAGCAATCATCCGAGAGATAAACTGAGATATAATTCAATCGCCCAAGAAATCCTCTTACTTGCTTTTCAGACGTGGCGTAGGCATTTCTTGAATAGCCTTGACTTTGTCGTGGTCAACTTCAATTCCCTTTGACCGACAATGAAACCTAGGAGTTTTCCTGATCTTACCCCAAAGGTACATTTGTTAGATTCAAAGGAGCTGAAATTTCTTAGTCGTGAAACAAATTTTAAGAGATAGTCTATATGCTCTTCTTCGGTCGGACTTTGCTATCATATCATCCACGAGACTTCGATCTCTTTATGCATCATGTCATGGAAGAGAGTCATCGCCTCCGTAAGTCATACCGCATTCTTTAATCCAAATGGCATTACCTTGTAGCAAAAGTGCCCCATGGCGTGATAAAAGATGTCTTCTCCATATCTTCGGAGCCATTCGATCCGATTATAGCCGAGAAACCGTCCATGAAGGAAAAGATGTTGAATTTTGCTGTCCACTAGCATGTCAATATGTAGTGGGAAGTCATCTTTGACTAGCTTTGTTCAAATCCTGTAGTCAACACACATTCGACCTTTCCATCTTTCTTGGATACATGTACTATGTTGGCTAGCCATTGAGGATATTCGTAGTGATAAGGAAACCTTCGAAATGCTTTTGAACTTTTTCCGATTTTCTCACCATCTCAGATGTACTCTCCTCGCTTTTGCTTAATCAAGGACATTCGTTTTAACGGCAAGTGATGCTCTACTATGGTATCCAAACCCGCATGTCCTGGTAGGACCAAGCAAACACATCAACGTATTCTTTGAGAAGACTTATCGCTTTTCTTTTGACATCATGCTTAAGTCTGATATTTATTTCTTTTTATCTTCCTCGTAACCCAAGTTGATTGCTTCTAGAGGTTCTTTATGAGGCTGAATGATCCTTTCTCGTGTTTTAGCAACCTAGAAATTTCATCCGGGATCTCTTCTTCAATTTCTTCCTTAGTGACTTCGCAGGGGATTTCGAAGTTGGGAGAGAGCGTAGAGTTATTGCTTTCAATAGATTTGTCCATTTGTTTAATCTGCATGTTTTGATTTTATTTTTGATTAAAAAAAAAATTTATCATCATTTTTTTTTTGAAAGTTAATGTGAAAGTGTTGCAGATTAATTATGATTGATTTTTTTTATTTTTGTGTTTTTTAGGATTATCATTTCCAAGAAAAGGGTAAAAATGAAAATAAACACAAAGTGTGGAAACAAAACAACGCATTTTATTTATGTTTCACAATATGAACAGGGCCCTTAAATACAAACTCATTTGTCTTGGGCAAGACAAAGAGAGATTATTTAAAACTAAACCCTATAAAACATCTCTTCGCTCTGGGCGAAGCGAGAGTTCAAAACAAAAACAAAGATAAACTACTTAGAACTATGAACATTAGTCCTAACTTCAACAGGTTTCCAGTAGTGACGAACTCCTTGATATCGAGATACTGTAATTTTCCGCTTGGTTTAACCTCGAGTAAACTTTGATTGCCGAGGTGCTTTGAGGACTCGAACGATGGCCTTTGCCTTTGGTGTGCTAAAGCGATCTTCTTGATTGATGATCGGAAGTATGAGAGCTAGCCTTTGTACTTCCCGTTGATCTCGTGTTGAATATCGGGATGTTCCTTCCAGTTTCTCGAGTGAAGAGACTCGTTGTCGGCGACACTTTCTAGATCGATCCCGAGTCATACTCTTGATCTTCAAAGGATCATGTTGATGTAGTGGTAACCGTGATCCGGCTTGGTGAAATCCATGACGTGTTGAAACAGAGATCTTCATTTGGGACCTCGATCTGTTGATTAGTTTGAGAAGACGAGTATTCCTCTTCTGATTGACTAGGGTAGTCAAAGTCATCACCCCATCCTGTGGGTTGGATATCTTCGATCCGGATTTTTGAGCTTTTTGGCGCAGAGTACTTCACCATGTAGTCATATTTACCACTTGGCTCTCCCAAGGTATCCCAAACTTCAGCAGGGACTGGCGGATTTTTATGCCTTTGCAAGGACATGTTTTTGAATTGATCGGTTGGTTTGGGCAATTCTTCCTGAGATACATATTCAGGGCTGTTCAAGTAAGTGCTCCACTCTTTAGATTCGGACGGATCGTTTTCCTCCTCTTCAATGGTTACAACATTAACCTCTTGCGGAATGGGGTTTAAGAAACCTCCACTATGAAATACTTCCTTAATCGGAGAAAGTGCTTCATCTTTCTGTTTTTCTTTGGAGAATACGGGTGTGAACCCAAGTCCGGCTTTCGTTTTATTCTTGACAGGTTTAATAATTTGCCCCCATCCTTGAGCATTGCCATCTTTCACCATTTGTGCTGCTTCTCTATAGGAAGAGATAGATGATCTATTTTTAGTAGATTCATCTTCTAACGGATTTTCTGGGAGATACGGCGCTTCAATGTCATTAGCCGTGATGAAAGAGAAACTAGACAGATGATTTATAAGCAAAGCTTGTTCGCCACTGATGGTTACCAACTTTCCATTTACTGTGAATTTTAATTTTTGATGGAGAGAAGTTACCGCCCCGCATCGTGGATCCAAGGTCTTCCTAGCAAGCAACTGGATGCACCTGGCACGTCCATAACTTGGAAGGTAATTTGGAACGTGTGAGGGCCAATTGTCATCGGGAGATCAACTTCACCAATAACTGACTTTCTCGATCCATCAAAAGCTCTTACTATGATGTCGTTGAACTTCATTGCTCCTTGTAAGCTAAACGAGCTAAAGTCGCCTTCGCATTACGCTTAGGGATGAACCCGTGTCTACTAATACATTTGACAAAGAATCGATTGGCAAATCATCGAGATGTGCAAGGCCAAGTTGTGATCTTTCCTTCCTCCTCGAAGTTCTCGTCACTAAAACTCAGATTATTGCAGGCTGTTATGTTGGAGATGATCCCCCCAAATTGGTCTGTAGTTACATCGTGATCCACATAAGCCTGGTCTAGTACTCTCATTAAAGCTTCTCGGTGAGCTTCGGAGTTGAGGAGTAAAGACAATATCGAAATCTTTGAAGGAGTCTGCATTAATTGGTCTATGACTCGATATTCGCTCTTCTTGATTAGTTTCAGTATCTCGTCAAAGTCTGAGTTGATGTTGGTTCTATCAGTAGAGCCAATGTTTGTGCTTGGGTTAGCAATGGGAATCGTTGCAGGATTCTCAGCAGATATGCTAACTGGGTTATTTTTAACAACAGGAATTGCAGGCGGTTTTGGTGGTAATGGAGCATGAACTCGTCCACTGGTCACTCGTCCGATTATATTGACATTAATGGAAGCGTGAGGCGAGGTTTCTCTTTCCCATCTTCTATCGTGGTTATGATATTGGTAAGGAATTGCTCTAGTAGAACTGCATAACA
Organism: Vicia sativa; assembly: GCA_021764765.1. Classification (NCBI taxonomy): domain Eukaryota; kingdom Viridiplantae; phylum Streptophyta; class Magnoliopsida; order Fabales; family Fabaceae; genus Vicia; species Vicia sativa. The sequence continues at coordinate 265,527,600 of CM038796.1, read as the reverse complement.
GACCAGCGGGCAAATTACCAAAGGAGACGTTGGAATGCCGGAACCGCTGTACGTGATCTCTACATGCTCGCATGTTGAAACAAGGATCACAACGCTTACTTCGGATTTTCCGAGTTGATATCTCGAGACTAAAAGCTCGCGGAAAATGCCCTATTGTATTTACGCCATGGTCGCCTCTATTTCTCAAATTTGCAGATCACCAATGTCTAACAAATGTTGGATATCCGCTCTTATGGTGTAACATCCACGATCATCCTTGAGCAGATATGGCAAGTCGCGAATCATGCTTAGTAAAAGCACTCATTGCACCGTATGATTCATGGAGATGCACCAAGTTTCCTCGACTAAGCTTATGTCCGTGACAAGGTACCGTCTGTATTCCTTAGTATTAGATTCACCGAGTGTCCATTATGACTGGAAGCGGATGGCTTGCACATTCGGACTTGGTTTTCAAGGAAAGAAGATTAGTCTTCACTAATCTCTCGCTTTAATGCTATGCAATGCTCAAGGTTATGGCCTGGTGCCCTTGGTGAAAAGGGCAAGAAACATCGCCTTTGTACCACCATGGTAGCCAGAACCTGAGGTGGTAACCTTGTCAGATTAGATTCCTTTCTATAAGCGCAGGTAAAGTTCTGTACGCTATAGGAATCGGGTCGAACCGAGTGACCCTCGCGACGGTTTGGTTGTGAAACCGCCGAGCCTGCTGACGAGGCGTTGAGTTTGTTGATTTTGTTGAAATTGCGGAGCAATTCCGAGTTTGTTGATGGGTGCTATGGCAGCCACCGTCGTTGTCGAATGACATTTTTGCGTGGTTTCTGGACACCATTCCTACGCCATGTTCTTTTTCCTTGGGAAACTGGTTCCAACTTTCTTGGTATTACTAGAAGATCCTACTTCCTTGGTTAGACGTCCTGTCCGAACCCCTTCTTCTAGTCGCATTCCCATGCTTACCATTTCATTAAAGTCTCCTGGAGCGCTAGCGATCATTCGCTCATAGTAGAATGGACCAAGAGTGTTGAGGAATACCTTAGTCATCTCTTTCTTCCAAGGGAGGATTGAGCAGCAATTTCCTCCATCGTTGCAAGATATTCCTTAAATGTCTCTTCCTTTGAGACATGGAACGGAGTTGATCCCTATCGTGAGCCATATCCAAGTTGAATTTGTACTGCTGGATAAAGGCTTTGCCTATGTCATTGAATGTTTGGATATTCGTGCTGTCTAAACCCATATACCACTTCAATGCGGCACCGGTGAGACTATCCTGGAAGTAATGGATTAGCAACTGATGATCCTCATTGTAGGTAGACATTTTCCGGCATACATCGTGAGATGACTTTATGGATGTGAATTTCTTTGTACTTTTCAAAGTCAGGGACTTTGAATTTTGCAGGTATTTTTACGCGAGGAACTAAGCACAAGTCCTGGGCATTTTTTCCAAACAATTCTTTCCCTCGAATCGTTTTTATTTCAAGCTGCAATTTGAGGAGTTGTTCCTGGAGATTCTCCATTGAACCACGAGCGTTCGTGCTATTTCCTGGAGTGTGATGAACTTCTTCGTCTGTGGTAGCATGTACTACGGAAGTCGAGTTCAACATGATCGGTCGAGAAACCGACATTGTTACTTGTGGAAAGTTATTCCACGCTGTGGAGTGAACGAGCGCTTTTGCCGCAAAGTAGGTATTTCAAGCGAGGTTGTTTGAGAAGTCGGTTGGCGAACCCAATGCCGGGTTAAAAGGCATTCCCCATGGATAGCCCTCCGCATGTCAAGAGCGAGCTACTAGTCATGAATGAGACAGAGTAGTAGTGTCTTCTCAAGTTGTTGCTTGGTTTTGACCGCCGATGCTACTTGTTGACTTTTGCTGTGGCGCGAGTTGACCAAAGATGTGAGTCTCTCCACTTCTCCTTGTAGTGTGGTTACCGCACCACGGAGTTCAACGCTTTCTTGTTCAAAATTCTCCATTACTTTTCTTCTTTTGCTCGTATCGTGACGCTCGAGTTGGTCAGGACGCAATGAGAAACTCTAAGACGTGATAGCTTGACGATCTTTCTATTTGTTCGAACTGTTCAAGCTAGAAAAGCTGGAAAAGTGAAAGTATCAGACCCTAATCAATAGACTTAAATGCAAAGTATGATGCATGAATATGATTTGTAAAGAAAAGAAATTTCCAAAGAATTTACACTAAACGAGATATTTCTGGCAAATATTTGGATGGAAAACACAAATTTTATTGATTAATGAAGGAAGATTACAACAATTGTTTTTTGTTGGAGCATTGCTCACACAAATGATACAATAAGTGATAAAATTACAAACTAAATTAAACTAATTAAACATCTTCGCTTGATGACGATCCAAAGGCTTGATGCGCCTTCACTGTGATTTCCTTCCCATAGTGAGCTTTTAGTTTGGCTTTCTCGCCTAGCTTGCTAATGACTCTCTTCCACTTGTTGGGAGCGAGATGGTTGTCATTTCAAGCTTTCTTTCCTTTCTTTGACGATTGATGCGCTATCCTTCCGCGAAGCTTCTCATCTTTCTCCATGAGCCATTCATCCCGAAGTAGAGCTTTTCATGATCTTTGACTTGCTTCTTGAGCTTCTCAATCTCAAGGTTGGTCTTGAGGAATTGTCTTTCCAAAGCTTCCTTCTCAAACCTTATCTTGGTCAAGGCTCTTGGTATTCTCCCACTCAACGGGAAAATTTGTTGATTTGGAAGCGATCGAGAACATGGGATCCTCATAAGCGTAAGGCATTCGAATTCCTTGCTCTTCTTTATCCAAGAAGTGTAGGTTTCATGGCTACACAACTTTGCCTTACCTTTTCTTTCTTTCGGATGTGATGCCAAGCTTTGATCATCCTAGCCTTCAATCCTTGGGAATCCTCTCCTTCATGATAGAAGTAGCTTTCACCGAAACCGGAGGTTTACCGAATTTGCGATCCGAGCTGACGCTTTGCTAGGAATGGGTTGTAGTTGATTCCCTTCGTACTCAATGAGAGGTACGCTGGCAAATTCTCCACAACTTTCAATGATTTCCATCTCATTGTTTGCCAAAGTATACCAATGGATATCGCCGCTTGTAAGAGACATGAGTCTTCCGGACCAATGCCACTCGCCTTTGTTTTCGAAGATAGGAGATTTAGGCAAATGTGAGGTAATCCATTTGAAAACAGAGGTATACAACACACGATAGTTCCGCCTCCTGACGATTCCTATGATGAATAGAGACGACGTGTCACCAAGCAAAGTGGGAACGGATTTCCAATCGAAAGATCCTTATGGCGATATCAACGAAATTTGGGACGTTGGGAAACAACACCAATCCATAGAGGAGTAAAGCTAAAATAGCTTCAAAGGCTACCATACTACTTTCCGAGAATTTGAGGGCCTTCTCCATTAGGAACTTTGAGGTCATCCTAAGAGTTTTCCTCCGTAGTTAGGTTTTTGTCTATCTCGTGTTTTTAAATGAGTCATTGTTGCAATGACTTGTGACTTAGGAATGGCTTCCAAACCATTGAAAGGCACTTTGTCTGATACTGAGATTCCTAGGATATGCGCATACTCTTCCAAAGTAGGCATCAACTGATAATCAGGGAAAGTGAAGCAGCGATAGACTGGATCGTAGAACTGAACGAAGGTTTTGAGAAGTCCTTCATCAACGCATGCTCAAAAGAGTTAAAAGAGTTCCATAGCGCTCAAACCGAGGGATCTTCTACCAAGGATGCTAACTCTTTCAACTTTCCTACGTCAGGAATCCTAAAACTGTATCTTTTGGCGAATCTTCCTCTGACGTCCATCACTCTAACCTAAAATATTTTACAAAGAAAAATCTCTAAATTCTTTGGAAATGGGAAGAGAAATGAAGTTTTTGTTTTTGTTTTTATGAATGAATGAATGCATGAATGCAGCAAACATGGTTAGTAGTTATACACACGGGCAAGCGTTCGAAGTCACGAGCATGAAGCCAACGATAAGAATCAACGGGGTTAAGTTCTAAGGGCTTATTCATCCGTGAATCGGTTCTATCGATAATACAGCTCAACACTCCCTTCAAAACATTATTGGATTTGGTGAATACCGATGGTCCAATAATATTTTCAAGAGAAACTCTCGATCGTAGTATCGCATGACAATTACTCTAGGCTTACACCAATAATCTCGCACTACATCCTAATGGCCGTGATGGTTTATGTGTTCTACACCACTCACTTTTTAAGTTCTCCGAAAATACGCTCTTCGCAATTACTTGCTTAAACACAATACCTCAAGACAACCTCCATCGCTGGAAATATTAACTCAAAGCATTGAACGCTCACGATAATACCTCCACCTAGATCTTAAAATGTTTCTTAAATCCGGTTAGGATTTCTTTCCATCAAGTGAAATCGCAAACACACAATAAAGAAAAAGATATGTGCAAAATATGAAAAGCTTATCCCTTCTTTTCTTTTTGAAAACAAAAAGCTTGGTGCTCTCGACGTAGTAACGCTGCTTCTTTTTCTTGAAAAATCAAAATTTCAGCGTTCTCCCCAGCAGAGTCGCCATTTTTCCTGTTCGCGTTAAAAGGTGACGCGCCATGAGGATGCGAACGTGAATTCGGATCTTCTGGTACGCAACGATTTAAATCGTTTGATTTGTTTATAAAGATGCCGCGAGCATCAAGCTTTATTATTTTCAACACAAGAAAGATGATTTAATGATTATGAAAAAGGGAAAGTCAAATACCCTCAATTGATATTGATATGCGTAACGACTCAGCGCAAACTAGACATAACGCATCGGGGAGATTCTGAGTAAGGGGGATTGGTATATAAAGGGAATAGATGGAGCACCCTAAATATATGTAGTTATCTACAGCTTTATATATGAATATATTTGATATGTTGTGTGTTTTTTAATTGCTATTTCTATGATTGGGAAAGTTTCTCCTTGGACTTTAAGAAAAGAGATTATGTGGGATTCTAGGTTTTGTTATTATTGTGCTCGCAAAGATCCGTGGATCTTTCCATACATATCCCCTAGTGGGAATCGAGCATTTGTAGCTCGGATCTCCGTGGTTCTATGGTTTGTTTGGTCCGAGGGAGATAGAAATTTGCTCGGCAAGGATGAGACCTCAGGCTCACGATTCTCAAAAGGATGTTGAGAAAGTCGAGCAATCGTAGTTCCCACTTATGCTAGTGGAAAGCAACGGATGTTAGTAAGAGATGCATAAATGTCATCTTAATGAAAATGTATCTAATCTATTTCATCACATACATTTTTGAAAAGTTTGATTGATTAAAATCTTTCATCGTAAGTATTAGGTGTTTTGCTTGAGTGTACAAGCGTTACCACTTACATGTTTAAGAAAGATGTTTGAAAAAGATGATTGAATCTTTTAACTGTAAGTATTGGGTGTTTTGCTTGAGTGTACAAGCGTTACCACTTATTGTTAAGAGATGTTTTTGTTTGAAAACAGTTTAAAAAGTTTGAAAAGTTTTTGACTGTATGTGATGTAATGGATGAGATACTTCTTCCATAGAGATGATAGATGTCTAAATCTCAAGGAGAAATTGATTGGATTAAAGGGATGCTTTTAAGAAGCCCATGGGTCCTTGTATTGTTAGCCCAAGAGGAGGCATTCCGAGGGTCATCGAGGGTCATCGAGGGTCCTTGTATAAAGCTCAAGAGGAAGCTATAGGGTATGGCTGTCTTTGGCTTGAAAGGGATTTCACCGAGAAATCATCCTTTACTGAATAAGAGCAATTTCACCGAGAAATTTTACTCTATGGTGATTTTGAAAGTGATTTCACCGGGAAACCATCCTTTCAGGGTTCTACCTTAGCGCGGGTGATTCTTTGTATTGGAAGCCCAAGAGGAGGCTGTTAAGAGATTTCCGTCTTTCATTGTATGATGCCCAAGAGAAGGCTAAACTCAATGAGGAGTTCTTTTGAACGAAGCCCAAGAGGAGGCTGACTCAACAGGGGAGTGTTTGTCTTATATGAAGCCTAAGCGGAGGCTAACTCTGTGGGAGAGTTTCTTTGTACAAAGCCCAAGAGAAGGCTGACCCATGCTGGGGATAAGTTATCTTGTATGAAGCCCAAGCAGAGGCTAAACTCAACTGGTGATGAGTTGTCTTGTATGAAGCCCAAGCGGAGGCTAACTCATGCTGATGATGAATTGTCTTGTATGAAGCCCAAGCGGAGGCTAAACTCTGGGAACCTATTGATTAGTCTAATTGTTATGTTATTTATTAGACTGTTGTATAAACAGGTGTGTGTGTGTGATATGTATTCACAGGAGTTTATGAAGGAAATATAAACAATGCATGATGTTTATTTGCAGCAGTTTATGGAATATAAACAAGTGTCTGTGAAACGAACGTTTAAAACGAGCGTAACTCGTTTCTTTACAAGTTTGAACTGTGTACAAGGAAAGTGAATATGTACACGAACGAGTTTTTATGTACAGACAAAAGTGGATGTACATAGGAGGTTGGACTTACATCAAGAGAGGCCCATTGATTTGAAAACAGCTTTCAGTGGAATAATGCTCCTTTCAATACCAATGGTATTTAGTATAAAATGTACAGATGAAACAGAAATGATTGATCAAAGTTTATCTGTAAAAAGTATTTTCAAAAAGAAAGAGTATCTGTATTATGTACAGATAAAAAGTTTTGAAAAAGAAGTATCTGTGTTATGTATGATAAAAGTTTGTTTAAAAAATGTTTGACAAAAGTTTGATATGTACAAGGAAATATTATGTACATAAAAGAATGTTATGGGACTTACATGATGGAGGCCCATTGGTTTAAAAGAAATCTTGCTCAGAGAAACCTTCCTTAGAACCAATGGATTCGGCGATAGAACGAATGAAAACAAATGAAAGAAATTTGTTTATGTTTGAATATTGACAAAGATGTTTTGAATATGTACAAATAAAACTAAATATGTACATAAAGGGTTGGGACTTACACCATAAGGGAGGCCCATTGATTTGAAAGCAGTTTCACAGGGAATAATGCTCCTTTCAAAATCAATGGTGTTTAGTGTAAAGAACAAACGGAAGAAAGTTTGTCAGATATGTACGATGAAAATTGTACATAAAGAAATGAATATGTATAAAGAAATATATACATAAAAAGAATGTTTTGGGACTTACACCGTGAGGGAGGCCCATGATCGATCGAGAAATTCGAGAGAAGACGAAGTCAGTTTTATCGTTTGAATTGGATCGATCATGGTAAAAAGATGCAAGTTTGATGAAATGTTTTGAAAAATGATTTGAAAATGTTTTTGAGAATGGTTTGAAATGTTAAGTTGATTTGTGAAAGGTTTTGAAAAAAATCGGAAGTCGAAAACTTGAAAAATTCACCTTTTAAGGAGGTTTGAAAATGCTTTAACGCTTTTGCCTCGATTAAAATTTAATCGATGAAAATATTTTTGGATTTTTTGACATAATCATAAAATATATATATTAAATGACAAGTGTGCAAAAATCATCTCAAAATGAGAAGTTTTGATTGGTTAAAAATTGTTGAAGTTTTTTGTGAAAAACATGAAAAATTGAAAGTTTGTAAAAAGAATGGTCTTGGGAGGATTGAACCCATGACCATTGGGTGGGGCACGTGGCGAGAACCTTAAGAGCAAGCGGACCAACCGAGCGCTATTGAAATGTTAGTGGACCAGACACGTGTTGATATGGTATTGGAAAGTTTTGAAGAAAACATGAAAAATTGAAAACTTTGTAAAAGAATGGTCTTGCTGGTTTTGAACCCATGACCATGAGGTGATACGTGTCACAAAGCCTTAAAGGCAAGCCATGAACCATCGAGCCAAACACGCTTGAGTTGTTAGTGGATTAAAACACGTGTTAATATTATATTGGATTATTTGAAAATTTGAAAATGAAGAACACATGAACACGCGAATTTTCTCGGGCTTGTGTTTGATTCTCGCCCACGAATTCGAGCTATCTCCTTCATTTCTCAACCAAATGGCACGATGTAAAACCAAACTTGATCGATTTTATGCCACGAACATGAAGATGCTTGTTAATTTCATTTATATTAAGCCTAGAATGATTTCGATTCAAGAACACGTATGAACCCTAAACCTAAAAATCTAAATTAAATGATGTATGTTGAACGATTGTTTGATTTTATTGAGGGCTATTGTTCGTGTTGAGTGCAAAACAAATGGCCAAGAGTTTTTTCAAATGGTTCAAGAAATCAAGAGAACCGTGTTCATACCGAAAAGTTGAGATCGAATTCGATCGGAGTGTTTCCAACTTGTTTCTTGATTGTGTGAGCACCAACGGCATGTAAGGAAGCTATGTGAGTGGTCTGCGCATCATGAATCAAGCTGGATCATCTTGCCCAAGTTCACCTGCATATACTCAAAAATGGAATCTGGAAATCGAGTTAGAGCTGTTATAGTTGCTTGCCATGGGTTTGGATCATGTCTATGAGGTATAGGAAGGTGTATGGATGATTACAACATCAATTGATCCATCCAAACTTCGATTCGAATCTTATGGAAGTTTTGAAGTTTTGAAAATTGAAAAGTGAAAACTGATTTCTTGATTTTAGTTTGATTTTAAGTTTGTAACAAGTTTGTTAATGATTATGGAACATGTTGACACCAATTTTCATCATGTTTCCATTGAATTTTCAAAATGCTATATTTCTCAACTTTGCACTAATTGCTTGATTTTCAAGAAAAGAAGAAAAGCATGGATTTGTGTATTGATTTTTTGGTGTTGATTTCTCTTGAATTGATAGCTATTTATAGGCAAGAGGTCCAAAAGATTAGGCAAGGAAGTACAAGCCATTTGGTGAATCAAAGTTTGCTTAAGGGGTAAGAATGGTATTTGTCACAAAAGGAAGTTTTTTCACCATGTGCTCAATTTTACTTTGATCCTATCTCATTCCAATTATTACTTCCAAGCTGATGTTTATCAGTTCAATCAATCCATTTGGCAAGGTTGCAAGTGGTTTAAGTGAAAACACAAAATGACCTATAATTTGAAGTTGTGAACTTTGAAATTTAAGTTTCATGGAACCTTTGGTTTCAATTTCAAAACATAGCTAGCCTCCATGGATTTTGAAGTTCTTGGACATTTTGGAAATATTTTTCCATGATCTACAACTTTCATGTTTTGAGTTTTTCAAATTCCAATTGGAACTAGGTGAAAAATGGCTTGAAGTTTGAAAATGTGAAATTTCAACACTTAGAAATTTTTCTAAGTTATAGAAATTTTGACTTTTGTTGACTTTTCCAAATTCTTTGATTTTGATGATCATGATGGATCATTTGAAGTATTTTGATGATGGAAAAGTTTTGTTTTGAAAATTTTGACCAAAAGTCAAAGTTTGACTTTTCGGCAGATGAAATTTCATCGATGTTTCAAAACGATCGATGAATTTCGGAACCTCTGTGATGTTTTGGATCCAGAAATTAGGTCAAAAGGTTATATCTAAGATATGATGACCAATCTCTATCCAAAAAAGTCATCCACTGCTCAAAAAGTCAGAGAATTCTCACACCCGATCAAAACCCTAATTGGTCGATCCTTGATTAACTGTGAGAGAATTTGATATCTGAGGATGGAAGGGTGATGATTTGATCAAGATAGATCAAATGAGATGGAAGAATCTCAAACCCTAATTGGTTGGCTCAAGAATCAGATGAAAATCTGATGAAACCCTAATTTTGACCTGTGAATGCTATACCGACATGTCGTTCGAGTTAGTTATGAAATGATGCAAATATATGGTGGTATATTAGGTCAAAAATTGGGTATGACAATATGTCCCGCTAAATCAAAACCCAGATACATAATATAAATAAGTTCTAAAGACATGGTTCGATTCCTAAGATCATTCCGAATGCATTGGTACTAGTCTCGTGGTCCAATTTTTTCATTTAAGAGAAACCCTAAAACGGAATAGGAAACCCTAATCATGGCATATCGTGTTTCCGCCATGGAAATTCAATCAAAGTACCGTAAAGCTTGCAAACTCATCACTAATCACAAAAACAAACACAAAACATGTTAATAATGCATGAATAATAGAATACGATTTTGAAATTTTCAAGAACAAATCGAATTCGAATTTTCTGATTCTGGATGGATTTGAGCAAAGTGAGGGTCTGGATCGATTCAAGAGGTATCAAGGAATGTGTTTTGATGCTTAGAATCAACTGAAACGATCCAAAACCAAGGCTGCAAGTTGCTTGTGTACCACGGTTTTTTTGAGTTGCAATAAGGGTTCTTGAGCCAATTTTTCTACCCTAATTCGTGTGGTATGTATCATGTATATATAGTAGAAGGATTCAGAGTTGTTTTGGGAAAAAATTAATCAATAATCAATGCCAATCAAATTTGATTTTTGTACAAAATCAAATCTTCAAATTTTGATCAATTTTCAATCCAATCTGGCCATATCAATCCAAATTTCGAAATTTGCTGGCCTTTATGAGTTGCTTGGATCTCAAGGAAGAAATAAAAATCAAGTTTGCAATTAATTTTGATTTTATACTTTATTTTTGAATTTAATTTGTATTTAAATGAATAAATTCCAAATTAAATAGAAAAATAAAATAAAAATTCGTGGCATTGGGCTTGGATATTCCTAATTGTATAAGGAACAAGTTTGGATGAAGAAAAAGTAGGCCCATTTGCAAAGTTTTTTATTTTTAGAAGTATTTTTCTTTGTGCACTTCTTCAAAATTGCCCAACTTGTGAATGGTGTATCTTGCTCAATTTCCCACATTTTTAGTGTTCTGGGACCTTTGAAAGCTCTAAGAGTCCTCTAACCAACCCTTTTGGTCTCATCTCAATTGAGTTTCCATGCTCAATATATCCTCAAAACAAAATGTTTACATTTTGTTGACTTTGAAAATGACCTGTAATGTTTTGGGCCATACCTCTCAAATAAAGCATTTTTTGGACATTCTTGTGAGACATGAAGTTGTAGAGAATTGAATTTCCTTCAAAACAAGAGGTGGTGGGAAAATTTTGAGAAAGTATGAGAAAGTTATGATCAAAGTTCATTGACTTTTCATCTAGAAACCCTAATTTAGAAAGTTTGACTTTGAGCAAATCTTGAGTTTTCTTGATGAATCATGATCAACCCTTGATTAAATGATGAATGTAACTTCAAAATGATGATGTTGACCAAAATCATGAAGTTTGATGTATGTTGACCACGCTTGACTTTTTGTCCAATACAACTGATTTTCAACCATCTGAGCAATTGTTTGAGGAAACTTGACTTGTAAGGCTTGAAAATTGACATGGAGAATCTTTGAAGAATATGAGGAGGCATGAAGACCATTGGAGATGTTGGAAATCCATCTTGACCTGAGAGATACCAAACCCTAGTTTGGGTTGATTGCCTAGGAGAGAGTTTGTCCGATCAACTCGAGGAACTTGAGCATGGATGTATGAAATATCTTGAGAAGATGGAGAGCAAATTTTGGGGTATGACAGCTGCCCCTGTTCAATCTTCTTGTACTGGAAGGGTAGATTGGCACGCTTGTCTTTCGTGACCTGGAGGTAGAAGATGATTGAACACTCGGGTACACCTGAAAATTTGCACTCGTTGTTGGTTGATGCGGGAATGGGCTTACAGATGCCATTTGGAGAAGCTGGAGATTTCGCTGGGGAATGAGTCGTACGCTGGACTCGAGGTTGTTGATAGGAGAACCGACGGAGATGGGCTTAAGATGCCATCTAGAAAGGTCGATGCTGGGGAGTGAGCCGTACGCTAGGCTTTGTAGATGTTTCCGGAAAGGAGAGGAGATGGGCTTAAGATGCCATCCGGAGGGAGTCGTACGTTTGACTTTGTGCTTCGTCTTTGAATGAAGTTATTGGTTTGTATTGATTTTTTAACCAAATATGCAGCATTCTGAAGGCGGAGAAATGTTGACAAGTAGTCGGAGATGGGCTTAAGATGCCATCCAGGGCAACCGAGTCGTACGCTAGACTGTGTAGTTGCTGTTGATAATAAGAGAGAGTCAGAATAGATCTTCGTGCTGATTACTCTGAGGGGATTAGTAGTTGGCAAAATGTGGATAGCTTTCCTCAGCATCGGTATCGCTCCACCGCTCGCTATCGGAGGATAACTTGTGATCATTCGGATAGGGTTTCCCGTCCCGCTTCGTACATCCCGGATCCGTTGTCGGAGGACAACGAGGGCGGTCGCTCGTATAGTTTTCCGCCGAGATTCGGGGCTTAACTCGACCCGCTTGCCAAGTGATTTTCACCTGTTTTGGAAAAAATAAGAGAAACTTTGATAGAATATTCGTTAGTCTTATGCAAAGTATGATGCATGACAGTGTATATGAGTGACATATGCATGAATTATGACTTTATGAGTAATGTATGAATGATAGATGTTGTGATATTTCAAAACATATCCATCTTGAAGAAGATGCGGATGTTCTGCTTGGAGATTTCTGACTTCTGCTTGGGGACGGAAACCCCGAGGAGAGAGGAAACTTTGATTCCTCTGGTGCACTATCTGACCAAGTCCTGGGCCTAGATACCGTTGAGGAAGGTAGAAATTTGAGAAACTCGTTGTTGGAGATCTCATACATAGACCCTGCTGGGGAGAGTTTGGGAGGCAATCTGTTGGGGATCTTGTATGTAGATCTTGTTGGGGAGAATTAGGAGGCGCCCTACTGGGGACGTGGAGTGTAGACCACCGAGAGAGCTTTGATGGTTGCCGAGACCGGTCAGCCCGTTGAAATCTCTGACTGGGGAATAGAAGATGTGGATTTTCTACGATGCACTATCTGACCAAGTCTCAAGTCTGGATACTACTGTTAGAGAAAAGGGGAATTGCTGAGAGATATCTGCTGATGATAGACACCTCGGCTGGGGATGAAGTGTTACTGCTTGGAGACTGATGTAACATTGCTCAGTTGAGTGGAATCACTGCTCGTGGATTAACATATACTCCGCTGGGGGAGGTTTATAGTGAGTGACACCTTTTGTGGGAATCGCGCTCTGTGGGGACATGTATTGGTGACTTTTGTCGTCATCTCAATTCCTGGAGCCTGTGGTAATTACTTTGCATGTTCACCTTTCGTATGTTTGCGATTAGATTCTTATTGTCAAATGCGTATAGTCATTTAAAACAAACGTTGGACTTTATGCAAACGAAAACAACAAAAATTGTAAAGAGAAAGAAACTTGTGTTCATTTGAAATGTGGCGTATGGCCAAGTAGTTTGTACACAAGAAAGTAAAAAGCTATGCGGAAGCAATCTCGTTAAGTTCCAACTATGCTAGTACTCATATATTTCAACTATCTCATCTCCTTGCTGTCAGTAGAAAGTGAGTAGATTGGTCTTCGCCATTTGGATCTTGAATGCTGATAGTAGTCTGGAAGTAGATAGGTGATCTGGACGAGACATGGTCGTACGCTTAAATCCCTAACTTTTGCCTAGACCGCCTTTCGGTTTTCGCCCACCGATACCTTTTGCCCAAGCCGCTTTTCGTGTTTTCGACTCGGTGTACATGTTTTGTATATGTATCCTTAACTTTGCCTCGAACCCTTTGGTTCACCAGATGCCCTTATTTTTGCCTAGGTCACCAACCAAGCGGGTCTCTTTATGCGTAGTATTTTTACTATGTCTCAAGGCTCAGTGGTGTGGGAAGTCTTCACCGTCCATGGTGCTAAGTATCATAGTCTACCGAAAATACTGCCTTGACTATAAACGGTCCCTCGTAGGTGGGAGTCCATTTGCCCCTCGATCACCTTGTGGAAGAATGATGTGCTTGACTACTAGATCACCGACTTGGTAGACTCTTGCTTGACCTTCTTGTTAAATGCTCTAATTATTCGCTTTGACCGATCGTCCATGGCGTATGGATGCGAGTCGCTTCTCATCAATCAAGTTAATTTGGTCAAGGCGAGTCTCGACCCAATCGCTCGCTAACTCGGCCCAAGGACTCGTTGAGGGTATCTCGAACCTCGATGGTAGAACCGCCCATACCGCATACAATAGAGAAAGGGCCTCGCTGATGTTCGTATCAGAAAAGCGATAACCATGAAGAGCAATGGTAACATCTCATGCCAATCCTTGTAAGTCACCCATTTTCGTATAATCTTCTTAATGTTCTTGTTGGCGGCTTCCATCGTGCTATTCATCTTAGGCCGATAAGGAGAAGAGTTGTGATGTTTGATCTTGAATCGCGTGCAGTTCGGTGATCATCTTATTGTTGAGATTAGAGCCATTATCTGATAATCCTTTCAGAGTGCCATACCGACAAATAAGATTATGTTTGATGAATCGAGCCACAACATTCCCGGTAATGATGCGAACGAGGTCGCTTCTACCCACTTGGTGAAATAGTCAATTGCCACAAGGATGAAACGATGTCCGCTGCAAAGGGCTTGATTTCTCGATCATGTCAATGCCCCACATTGCAAACGGCCAAGGAGTGTTAGAACATTCGAGGTACCGGAGGTACGTGCACTTTGTCTCGAACCGCACTTGTGACAAGATCGAGCGTAGCGGTGACAATCGCCCATGGTTGACCAATAGTAACTCGTTTCGTAATCTTCTTAGCCATCGATGTCCACTAGAATGGGTACCAAACGCGCTTCGTAACTCTTCCATGATACGTATTGGTTTTCGCCTACACAATGGAGTAAGCACAAGTCGTGGTTGCGCTTTGTATAGATGCCATTGCCGAGGAAGAATTTGCATGCAAATCTTCTCATGAACTTCTTATCATTAACAGATGCCCCTGCGGGATATTCGTGAGTCTCAAGATACCTCTTCACGTTATAGTACCAAGGTTTCTCTTCTGTATCAAGCTCATAACAGTATGCTGGTTCGTCAAACTTCTCAATGATGATCTGGGGAGCCTCGTTGTCCCATCTGACCTTGAACATAGACGACATAATAGCCAATGCGTCTGCCAACTGATTCTCTTCTCGTGGAATGTGATCAAAAGTAATCTCTTCAAAGTAGGGGATCAAGCTCAGAACATGCTCTCGATACGGAATGAGATTAGGATGTTTCGTATCCCACTCGCCCTTAATCTGACTGATCACTAAAGCTGAGTCTCCATACACTTGCAAGAACTTGATTCTTAAGTCAATAGCAGCTTTAATACCCATGATGCACGCTTCGTATTCGGCCATGTTGTTGGTGCAATTGAAACATAATCTGACAGTGAAAGGCGTGTGTCCGCCTGTAGGAGATGTAATGATGGCGCCAATGCCATTGCCAAGTGAGTTTGAGGCTCCATCAAAGACCATGGTCCATCGGGATCCTTGTTCAGGTCCTTCGTCTGGTCCTGGTTCTTTACAATCAGTAACTAGTAAAACATCTTCATCGGGAAACTCGAACTGCATAGACTGATAGTCATCTACGGCTTGATGAGCCAAATGATCGGCTACTACACTTCCTTTGATTGCTTTCTCGAGAAGTGTACCGATGTCGATTCGGTCAAGATCATCTCGCCATCTTGCTATTCTTCCGAGAGAGCTGGTTTCTCAAATATGTATTTTATTGGATCCATCTTGAAATCAACAAGGTAGTGAGTCATATACGCCTTAGTCGGCGCAGCCAAGCCAAAGCGCTGTAAGTTTTCTCAAGCCGTGAGTATCTTGTTTCACACCGGTAAACTTTTGCTAAGGTAGTATATTGCATGCTCTTTTCGACTGCACTCGCCATGTTGCCCCAACACACACCCCATTGAGTTCTCTAGCACCGCAAGTACATGATAAGAGGTCTCCCTTCGCACGGCATCGTGATAGGAGGATTCTGTAGGTACTCCTTGATTTTGTCAAAAGCGATCCGGCAATCGCCGCTCCATTCCACTACTTGATCTTTCTTTAGTAACTTGAAGATTGGCTCACAAGTAGCGCTATGTGCAATGAATCGCAATGTAGTTCAATCGACCCAAGAAACCTCGACTTCCTTCTCGGACGGGAGTCGGCATCTCTTGAATGGCTTTAACCTTGGCGGGTCAACTTCAATACCTTTACCATCGACAACAAAACCTAGGAGTTTTCCTGATCCGACTCCAAAGGTGCACTTGTTAGGATTAAGTCTCAACCTCGTACTTTAATCAAACAGCCGCAAATGATCGAGATGTTCTTCTTCACCGCGGATCGAGCTATCATGTCATCGACGAGACTTCTATCTCGTGATGAATCATGTCGTGAAATAATGTCACCATAGCACGATGATAAGTGGCGCCCGCGTTCTTCAGTCCGAACGGCATAACCTTGTAACAGAAAGTGCCCCACTGTGTAACAAAAGTTGTCTTCTCCATGTCTTCAGGAGCCATTTTGATCTGATTGTAACCAGAGAAACCATCCATGAAGGAGAAAACCTTATGCTGAGCGGTGTTGTCAACCAGAACATCAATATGAGGAAGTGGAAAATCATCTTTCAGACTTGCTTTGTTCAGATCTCTATAATCCACACACATTCGCACCTTGCCATCCTTCTTGGGCACATGCACCACATTAGCAACCCACTGTGGATAGGAAGTAACAGCTAAGAAACCGGCATTGAACTGCTTCATAACTTCAGCTTTGATTTTCTCTAACATCTCAGGACGCATGCGATTTAACCTTCGCTTCACCGAGAAAACCTTCTTTGTCAAGCAATCGTGTACCACAATATCAATGTCCAAACCTGGCATGTCTTCGTACGACCAAGCAAAAACCTCAATGTAGTCTCGTAGCATCTGAACCAACCTTTCTTTAACACTGTTCTCAAGACCCGTGATGTGCGATAAACCTAATGTGTCTAACGGAATCTTAACTGCAAGCGCACAGCCTATCGCGGTAGTAATAAAAGATTGTCGATCCCACAAGGACTTTGTAATCACTCTAGTGCTGGAAAGTAATGTTTGTTTAGCTAAGGCGGAAATTGTGACGTTTGGTTTTAGGAAGGTTAAGGAAGGTAAATTAATTGGTTTTAAAGTAATTATAAAATGAGATGGTCGGTATGCAATAGAGTCGACTTAAAGGATCTAATCTGGCTTAGGCATATAAGGTTTGTCAACTTGGTTTGTCCGTAGAATTAATCAGTTTAAAAACCCTTAACTCACACTTTCATGGTCTTATCTCGGATTATACGTCTAAAGCCCTATACCTGCTTTCGCTAGCCTATAAGTGTTTAGAAATACTTTTTGGAAACTTAATTAATTCTAACTGCTTTAAAGCGCTTTCACCGTATTTAAATCAAATGCCTAACTTTAGCTATCCGTTAAAAACCTCACACTTTCGTGGTCTTGATCTAACCTATTTATCTTCTTACTCCGTAACGGTTTTATTTTTAAGCATAAAAAGTTATAACCGTAGTTGTTGATTAAAGTTTTAGCCTAAGTTGTTGATCGATACCTAATGTCTCTTACTATCCCATACCGACACTAAAGGTTTAGCTAGCCATGGAAATTAAAACGAGCGAGAAGTAAAAGCAAACAAATATAAATTGGACATTATAAATAATAATAATTTAAACTTGCATTAATTAATTTAAGAATATCAGAATACAATTGCAAAGATAAAAACCGAATAAAGCACCAACACTTCAATCCTTCTTCCATAAATCGGAAACTCGGATGCGTATCGGTAAAGTAATGAATTCAAGCTTAAATAAAATCCTAACTATAATAATAATTTCCGATGTTGGAAATTATTATTTGGGCAATGGAAATGAAAAAGAATAATCGAATGCAGAGGAAAATTAGAAACCGAAAATAATATTGGTCGACCGCAGAGCTTCCGACAAGAAAATTATAAAATGTTCATCCATTTGATGTTAAAGTCTCGTATTTATAGATGAGTGAATCTGCAGCTGGTTCCTAAAACTTCTCACACGTAGCTTGCCTTCCACTTCTCCATGAATATAGGAATGGGTAGTTGAGGTTGGAATGTGCAAACGGGAGAGAATCTAGAGAGAAATAAGGAAAACTCCTTCCGCTCACCTTTCCACGCTCGCTCTTTAATTTAATCATATACTGCTACGGTCGTGGCCTTTGCGACGAGCGTGGTTGGTGCTTTCTCCGTGTTACGGTCGTCATGGACGTGTTACGGTCGTAACACTCTTCAAGATGGCTTACGGTCGGCGCATGCACCGCCACAAATACAAAATTTGTAATCTTTGACGCTTAATCTTTTCTTCTTCTTTTGGTGTTTTCTTGCATTGTTTCATATTTTCTTCTCGCTTTGAGCTGTTGTGAATACCGCAAAAGTAATGACAATCTCAAATATTCGGAGTTAATCGGGTCAAAATAATACAAAACGGGTTAATTTCATGTAAAATAAACGATATGATTTCGTGTTATCAAATTCCCTCATACTTAAACCTTTGCTTGTCCTCAAGCAAAATAATCAATTTAGAAATATCGGACAAGTTTTATAAACGCACATAACTAGTATACCTTTCGTTTTCAAATAATCACAAGAAATCCTAAGTTAGTTTGGCCAAGAAAACGAATGAAACAACAAATGACACGTTAATGAAACAAGCAACAGTTTGTCGACGACTATCCGCTTTAGACGAAACGTCCAATTATATCGTTATAATTCAACTCAGAGTCTCTCGTTCCTAGTTCACCCGGTTTCGTTCTCGCGCAATCACATTAAGCCCATTATCTATACGCATACGTAGTGGAATAGCCGGTTAGTGGTTCTGATCAGAATACAACGGTTTCTGGCACAATTATGTGGCAACCTCTTATATCCAATTGCAAGATGTGGGGGATCGGACCGTAGTCTGCCCTACCGAGTTTAGTACCGATGTCGCTAAACCATCTAAACAATGGATTCTCATGTTACTTAGTAAAGCTGCATCCGCTGGATTAAACGATCGGGTGAGGATCGCCCAATTTAATTGGTGCATTGGCTGTTTCCTTAGAGCATGTAACATTATTATTAAAGCAATTATGCATGATCATCCACTTATGTTCATCGGCTTCCCACGTGGCTTGTGTTAAGACTGGTGCCGACTGCTAGTATAAACTACTAGGGGCTAATTTAAGACTTAAAACTCAGAATATCGGTATAACGAAAATAGGGACGATACGTAAGTAGGAGTCAAAGGTGTCATAACCGTATAGTTCTTGTTGGATCACTCTCGGCCTTCTAACTAAGATTTCGGTAAAAGTAGGTAACTAACGATTATGCGAATATAAAAGCGAAAATTTTTTGGTATGGCTAAATAAAACGGGGAGAAAAATGAAATAACGAAATATAACTAAAATAGACATGAAATTGCTCGTTCTGAAATTAAGAATGCAGTACTCCTCCCACACTATATCAAACATTGTCTCAATGTTATGATATAATGGCGAGGTTAAATGAAAGATACAACGGAAAACAAGGAAAACAACAAGAAAAAGAAAACCATCATGCATCACAAGGGCGGGTTCTTGACCTTCTGGAAGGAGTAGCTTCAGAGTCAGTGCTCTATGGTCCAAGAGATGTAACATCCATCCTCAAAGCGTTCAGTTCGCTTAGCACTTCATCGAGCCTTTCATTAGTCGAGCGCTGACCACTCAAGATTTGGGCATTTTGTGCGAGTAAGGCATCGAAACGCTCCTTATGCACTCTCTCGGTTTGGACACTCATCAGGTTCTGATGGTGAATGGCCCGGAGGATGTCGTCATAAGATGGAGGCGGTGGAGCAGAGGAGGACTCAGGAATGTCAGGTACAGGGACAGCTCGGTCAAGTTCTTCCTGCATCTCATCAGCGGGGCCGGCAGGAGGTTCTTCTTGAGTAGCAGCAGGGCCTTCAGGGGCATCAATGTTAAATATCCAATTGGCTCCGTTCTGAGGGTCTATACGGTCCCTGCAAGGCAAAACAATATTAGTGTAAACTCGATTCTGGATCACCGAATGGAATTTTCCATCGCCCCGCCAGATGAGGTGAGCTGATTTGCAATGGTCAAGAGTGAGCAGAACTGGTGGTCGGGATGGCAAATGACCAAGGGTGTCACCATGGTTGAGTGCTAATGCAAGAGAAGTGACAAGCCCTCCAAAATAGAAAGGTTTGCCCTCCGTGCGTATGGAGTGAATATGGGCCAGAGGAAAGGTGCGGCATTTATTTTCTCGACCCGAGAAAGCACAATGCATGAAAACAGCCCTTGAGTTGAGCTTGGTTACCGCCTCTAGCGAAGATTGTGTTGCAAAGGATACGTGGAAATAGGGTATGGTCAAGGTTATGGATTTGAGTGGCGCTGAGATGATCATAGGAGTGAGCTCGGTTGTTTGTGAGGCTATGCCGAGGTTGAAGGATTCTTCACCAAAGTTGTCGGGCACACGGAGGTGGGAACCTTCCTGCGTAAATCACAGCTATCGAACGCTGCTGGGAGAACTCGATCGGCACCGAATATGCGAAACCTCGCAACACCGGAAAGTTGGTTTGTTGAACCTGTGGAGTGATGTAGCGTATGAACCGAGGAACCGAGAGTGAGTGTCTCGATGTGGGTGGGGCTGGCTACACAGCTCCACAGATTGACATTCAAGAAGGCGTTGAACACCTTCAAGCAAACCAAGGTCCCTCAAACAACAAGATCAACATACCGAGTGGGTGCACTACCGCTGGAATTTCAAAACTTAATGCGCTGGTCTCACCATGCTCACCATCACGTAGGATAACGCCAGAATAGGTCAGATTGTTTGCCATTTGCATGCAACGGTGTTTATGCGAATGGGTGTTGTTGGTGAATGAGAAAATGAGAAAGTGATACGGTAATGGGTATATAATGGAAGGAGATAGTAGGAAGTTTGAAAGTGGAGAGGGATTGATGGTGGGTTGAATGGAGTTAATGGGTGGTTAATGGAGGGAGTGGGATGGTTGGGAAGTTATGGAAAAAGAAGAGAGAAAGGTTGAGGGAAGAAGAAAAGCTACGTTCTGCTAACAGGTTACTGATGTAGCCCGTGTTACGGTCGTAACACCTAGCTGACGAGCGTAACGCGCTGAAGGGCGTGTTACGGTCGTGGGGGACATCAGATGACGATCGTAAGAGCTGCAATTTTTGCATATTTAAATGTAATGTAACATACTTGCACGTAGTAACATTTTTATATATCAAGCGTAATATCTCGTATATTCCAACATAAACATAACACTAATCCATTCAACATATATATTCCAATATAGATAATTAATTCGCAATAGAGCAGAAAACCATAAAACATTGTAAGCATAATAATGATTGTAAGTTTAAAACTGAAAACAAACAAACAATTGCATTGAATCAAATTAAGTAACTTGTTCTTTTTGGCAGAATTTAAATGACTTGTAAATCGAATGCGGTAATTTAACCAAGAATTGAAACTACTTAGAAACAAAACGGAATGGGAAAATTCTAAAACTAAGAATTGAAAACCGAAAACCGAAAACTAAAAACTAAGAACTGCTTCATCCAATTTTTTCTTTTAAAATCTCTAAAGCTTGGGTGATGTTATAGAATTGCTCCACTGTGATGTCACTCAAACCAATAAGATCCAAACACATAGTCTTCAATTCATCCTTTATTCCATCAATGTCAGCTTTATAAGCATCCAAAGTGGTCGAATGGTGTTTAATTGTGTAGTGTTTTCTCCTTGGTTTATGTCGTGGCCTACTTGTGCTTCACCATATTTGTAAAGTCATGGTAACCAGGAGGAGTTTCGTGATCTGCTTGCCGACATGAAATTATCAACAACAAAATATGATTGTGGTGTTTCGTGTCTCGTGTCTCCGGGTGGTCGTGGATTCAATTCATACAACCAATTATCACGGTTATGGACACTAACTCGGCATGGTTCGAAGGGTAAAAGGGTAACAACTTCGCTTCTTATCGTGTAATCATAAGGTGCAGTGGCCTAAATTTCCTATTATCATGTTGTTGAAACAAGTCAATATTCATAGGCCTAATTGATCCAAATGGTGCAGCTATTAAGTTGGTAACGAAGTCCAAGAGCATTTGCAATCATTGTAACCAATCCTCCCACACCGACAGAACATTAGGTCCTCACTAATGCGGTAAAGGTCTTCATCAGAGTGGGACAAGCATTAATGGCCCCGTGTTTAAACAATAAAGTAGATAGTTCATCCTTGGATACAACATTTTGGTTTTGTTCTTTTCCAAACAGAGTGTGGGCAAGAATCCTATGGAAATAACGGATGGTCAAGTTATGTATTTCATTGTTATCCATGCTCGGGTCAGGTGATAGTTTCCGCTAAAGTACCCGTAAATAATCCACCAAAATCCAATAAATCGGCCTCGTGGGTAGTAAAAGCTAAGGGTCCACTGGGAAACTTAATAAAGCTGCTAGGTCCCTATGGTTATAGGTGAATTCAATACCAAAAGTCTCAAGGCAATAATTTATGGGCCCGACACCATGTTCGTGGATGTAAACTAATGAACTCAAGAACTCAAGGGTGAGCTCTCGTAAGTGACAAACCTATTTTTCGTGTGTGCTCTCTCCCATCCTAACAAGTTAAACATGTAGTAAACACCGCCGCTATGCCTAAAGTGTCCATAGTGGGTTCATCATAATATGTGGTTAAACCGATGGCTTTGAGACAAAGCCTCAAATCTTCTCCTTTGGTTTCTACCTCTAAAGGTGGTTTCCATAAAATTCGTGGGGGTCCATAGCAAAAGTAAAACGGGAAACAGAGTAGAGGAGAAAGTAAAGAGAAAAGACTTTTCGTAAACTCAGAGCAAGTAAAATTGTTTTGAAATCGCAGCAGCTTTATAAAAGTTTAAAAGATGAAAAGTACTTAAATAGCAACCAAAACAAATAAAATAAACAAAATGGCAAACGAAACAAAATAGTAAATAAAATAGCAAATAAAACAAATAAAATGGGTTGCCTCCCATGAAGTTATTGCTTTTAACGCCATAAGCCCCGACGAAATGCCTAGTGAAAGATTAGTCGGGAGAAATAGGTGGTAATTCTACGAGTTTAAGCTTATTCGATAGTCTCTATTATCTATACGATTATACTGTTTAACCGCTGCCCGCTTACAATAAACGGGCACTATTTCTATCCTTAATTTCTACCGCTAGGAAATACTTTTGTAATTTCGAAGGACCGCACCATCTAGATTTAAGTTTTCCAGAAAAAGTCTAAGTCTAGAGTTGAATAAAAGTACGACATGTCCCACACTAAATTCTTTCCGAGATAAACGCTGATCGTGCCACTTTTTAGTGCGTTCTTTGTAGATTTTAGCGTTCTCGTAAGCGTCTAGTCTTAATTCTTCCAATTCATGCAAATCGAGGATCGCTTCTCGCCAGCAGTAGTTAATATTGAGTGTCTTTATCGCCCAATAAGCTTTATGCTCTAATTCTACCGGGTGACAGGATTTTCCGAGACGAGTTTGAAAGGTGTAGTCCGATAGAGTCTTGTAAGTCGTCCTATAAGCCCATAAAGCTTCGTTAAGCTTGGATGACCAATCTTTCGAGATATAGCGACGCTTTTTCTAATATTTGTTTAATCTCTCTGCTCGAAACTCGACTTGTCCGCTAGTTTATGGATGATAAGGTGTTGCTACGGTGTTGTCATACCCCAAAATTTTCCCTCCATCTATTCAAGAGATTTCATACATCCATACTCAAGGATTCCTCAAGAGTTGATCGACAAACTCTCTCCTATACAATCAACCCAAACTAGGGTTTGGCAATTCTCGATCAAGATGGACTTCCAACATCTCCAATGGTCTTCATGCCTCCTCATATGCTTCAAAGATTCTCCATGTCAAGTTTCAAGCTTCACAAGTCAAGTTTCTCGTGCAATTGCTCGATGGTTGAAAATCGTGTATTGGACAAAAGTCAACTGTGGTCAACATACACAAAACTTCTGATTTTTGGTCAACATCCTCATTTTGAAGTTGCATTCATCATTTGATCAAGGGTTGATCATGATTCATCAAGAAAACTCAAGATTTGCTCAAAAGTCAAACTTTCTAAATTAGGGTTTCTAGGTGAAAAGTCAATCAACTTTGACCGATCATAACTTTCTCATACTTTCTCGTAAATTTTCCCACCAAAGCTCATTTTGAAGGAAATTCAATTTCTACAACTTCATGTCTCACAAGAATGTCCAAAAATTGCTTCATTTGAGAGGTATAGCTCAAAACATTACAGTGTCATTTTCAAAGTCAACAAAAGTCAACTTTTGTTTTGAAGATATATTGAGCATGATAACTCCAATTGAGATGAGACCAAAAGGGTTGGTTAGAGGACTCTTAGAGCTTTTAAAAGTCCAAGAACACTCAAAATGTGGAAAATTGAGCAAGATACACCATCCACAAGTTGGGCAATTTTGAAAGAATGCACAAAGAGAGATACTTCAAAAATCAAATCTTTGCAAATGGGCCTACTTTTTCTTCATCCTAACTTATTCCTCATGCAATTAGGAATGTCCAAGCCTAATGCCACGAATTTTTGATTTATTTTTCTATTTAATTTGTAATTTATTCATTTAAATGCAAATTAAATTTAAAATAAATTATAAAATCAAAATTAATTGAAAGATTGATTTTATTCTTTTCTTAAGACCCAAGCAATCCATTAAAAGCAATTTCAAATTGGATCAAAAAGGCAAGATTGATTGAATTGAGAATTTTGAAAATTTGATTTTCATGAAAATCAAATTTGATTATCATTGAATGGTGATTGATTCTTGCCAATTATAATCCCAAATCCATCCAGCATATATATCTGATGCATACCAATCACAAGAGGACGAAAAAATTGCCTCAAGAAACCCTAACCTAAAGTCAAAAAACCGTGCCTCTCAAGCAACAAGCAGCCTTGGATTTAGGTGGTTTCAAGCAATTTTGAGCATTCCATCTTGTTCCTTGTGCCATTCAGAATCGATCCAGATACTTACATCATCCAAAACCATCCAGAATTGAGAAATCCAGAACTCGGTTTGTCAAACTTTGTCCAAATTCGATTTTAAACATTCATGCATATTTAACGTGTTTTGTTGTTTGTTTCATGTTTAGAATGAAGTTTGGAAACTTTCTGCATAGTTTGATTGTGTTTTTGTGACCTGAATCAAAATCCACCATGGTTAGGGTTTCCTGCTTCGAATTGGGGTTTCCTTAAAACGGACAAATTGGACAATAAGACCTATACTATTGAGTTCGGGATGATCAGAGGAATCGAGCCATGGTCTTAGATATAATTTATATTATGTGTGTTGCATTTTTGATGTTTTCCAGGGTCATAGCGTCGCTCTGAGGCCGACGCAAAATGCCCAGAATTCAAACAAGAACGATGAAGTTCTTGGCGCGGAGATGAAGCAATACGGGGACGACGCGTGTATAACCCACTCACTTCCAGTTTCAAACAGTGGAACACGCCAGCTCAGTTGGTCAAGGCTTTGGATTTCAAGGTTTGAGGGCCAGGTCCCCTGTTCGAACCATGCTGGGACCATTTTTTTACAAGTTTGCATTTTCTTCATATTTTTCTATATGTTCATATTTTCTAATATTTTTGCATTATATTTTAATTGTTTTCATAATTTTTATTCTGCATTAAAAAATTACCAAAAATATTTATTCTTTTTGCATTATTTCCTAAAAAATCTTTATTTAATTTAATAAATTAAGAAATACATTTTTGCATGCATATTTATTTTTATTTGTAATTTAGCATTTAAATCATTGTAAATTCAATTTTAATTATTAAATTGCATCTAAAAAATCCCAAAAAATTATTTTAATATATTTATATATTTTCCAACATGTCATATTTTTTCCAATTGAAAACTTGCATTTTTTCTAACATTTTCTCTTATTTCGATTTCATCATATTTTCCGATTTCTCGTTCGTTTCACAAAGTTAATCCGATTCGCATTTATTCTTCCGCTTTTCATTTTATTTTTCAATAATGTAATTGCATATGGGTTGTAATAGTTTAATTTAGGATTTTATTTTCCGTATTTTAAATTATGTATCCGCCCAAAGCCTTGTAATAGCGAGGATTTATCTTTCCGCACCTTTACATTTCCGCTTACATTCCGCATTTTAATTTCCGCACCCTATCAATTGCTAGTAACTAGGCGTGTATGGCAAGACTAAATTGAACATAGCCCACTAATTTTCAAGATAATATATCTCGAACTCAACACACCTTTCACACATGCACCCCTTAGGTAATTCTCTCGTTGCCTTCGCGAATTCAAATGGTCATGTCCTCGAACGAGGTATCCTAGCACCGCTGCCTTCCAAACAAATCATCATAGTCCCTTCGATACAAAGATCATAGACCCACGATGTCGCCTCCGAATACATGATCTTGACCTCGATTGTCGCCACGAAAAATGATGATAGTCCCTTCGAATGTGCTAGGATACTTCCTACAAGTTGCCTTCAATGACCATCCGATGTCCCTTCGAATGTCCCGCTTACATCCAACAAATGGAGCTACCTACTAACTAATGGTATGGCTAGCGCTATTCTAAAGGAACGTAAAAGTATGAAAACGACCAATTCTGAGTGGGTAAACAAGACTTTTAGTTGCTCGCTCTACCAAATGCTTTTCACACCACACACTCTCTTTTTCAAAATTCAAATTCTTTTTCAAAAACGAAACATTTCCGAACACTTTGTATACATTCCTACATGAGTCATTACAAAGTCAAAGCGAAATGCCTTTTCAAAACATTTTTGTCAAACACACAGAAAGCAATTTTAAAAAGTGATCTAGAGCAACTAAGAGCCCGAGAATAAATCATGGATGGAAAGGGTGCTAATACCTTCCCTTTTCATAACCATTCCCGAACTCGTAATCTAAACGAAGGTCTTTTTCTGTACTTTTACCTTCCTTAATTGATAAAATAAAAGTCGGTGGCGACTCTTGCTATCCGCACATTTGGATACAAAATCCTACAAAGTCGGCTTCACCGTGTTACGTAATCGGCGACTGCTGGGATTCTTCCTAAAAGAGAGAATTGCCTTAGGGATTTCTAGATAACTTTTATTGCTTTTTGTTTGACTTGTATGCTTTATCTTTAAGGGTTGCTTGGGTATTATATTTGTGGGGATCCTACACCCGATCCGTTTTTTAGGTAAGTAGCATTAGATCATTGCGACCGCTAGACGATAACTACGCGGTCAACATGATGGCTACGTTAGCGTGACACTTTGTTGTCCCGATACTCTTCATTCCCAAGTTGAAGATAGTATTTGGCTTCGCTGGTGTCATCAAGCGCTAACTAAACTTTTAGAACCTTAATGGACCCATCTTGGCCATTAGAAGGTAGTGAGATGACCGGCTTTGGTGTACCAGGTTGGTTGATACTGATGCTACACTCATTGAGATTAGACTTTTGGGACATTTTCGATCGACCACTTGGTCAGATTGAAATAAGCGCCTACGAGAAAGATCTGTGATGTGAGATTCCTAGAACCCGATTACTATTATAGGACAGATGAACCATCTCAAACTTTTGGTGGGTAATCACCTATACCTCTTGCAAGCCTTAAACCTAGGCTCATTGTGTGAATTGTTTGTGTGTGCTAAACATGACATCATGACATCATTCGCATTGCATATCATTTCTAACTATTTCAAGGACCTAGGATTTATCTTTGCTCTGCTTTGTAGGAATTATGGCTTCTAGAAAGACTATCCGAATCAACTTCATGGGTATACCTTCTCACTCAAAGAATTGGTTTTAAATTCCGATCATGCTCGGCCCATCAAAAGACATGGTTATCTACTTGATTTGGTTATCTCCGGTTTTGAAGAAGATATGATGCATGTCCTATTTTCTTCGATCCGAGACACCATTGCTTTACATTCCTGATTATCGCTTGGTTCCTACCTTGAAGAGTTCTCTGTTACTGGGATACCTATTCTTGACCAAATGCCATTCACCGGTCTAGAAAAGGTTCCTAAATACGAAGACATTGCATCAGCTTTACATCTTAAACGCTCAGATATTGAAGCCAATTGGGAAACTAGAAGCGGAGTTAAGGGTTTACTTTCCAAGTTCTTAATTAAGAAAGCCCGAGAATTCCTCAAAGTTATGAGTTTCCATGCATTTGAAAACATTGTGGCCTTGCTAATTTATGGTTTGGTTCTATTTCCTAACTCGGATCAATTCATAGATATCAACGCCATCAAGTTATTTCTTACCCGCAATCCTGTGCCTACCTTACTTAGAGACATCCTACATTCTCTCCACACTCGTACTACTAAGAGACAAGGAACTCTCATGTGTTGTATACCGTTACTTTCAAGGTGGTTTATTTCGCACCTTCCTCCATCAGTTTTGAAGAATGAACAAAGGTTGAGATGGTCTCAAAGATTGATGTCACTCTCTCATTCAGATATCCGTTGGAATATTTTCTCTCAAAAGGACTTCACATTCATCGAGCGCCAGGAGAATTCCTAATGTACCGCTACTTGGTATAAGGGAGGTATTACTTACAACCCTTCTCTAGCTCTACGCTTTGGTTTTGCTCAAAAGATGGTCCACATGATATGCTTCTCCAAGATGTTGTGTTCGACTACAATCACGATCTCCAGAATTACCGACGAAGGTTCATACACGCTTGGGGCATGGTAAAGAAGACTGATACCAAGACTTTGGGGCACCAAAATCCCATTCCTTGGGAACCTTACCTCAAATGGGTGCGAGCTCGAGCTCAAAACCTCATGATGCCATTCATGCCTGTTCTACCAATAATTATGGAACTCGTCTATAGGTGACGACCTATAACGTTCTCCATCCTGACATGCCTACTGATTTTGAAGACTTGAAGAGATCCTGGATTCAACTAAAAGAAGAGAGGGATACCTTTGAAGCTCAGTGTTATGCAAGTGAGAAGAAAGTGCTAGAGTTGACCAAGCTACTTCATGGGGAGCGAAGCATCAACACCTACCTCGGCACCAAGAGGAAGCGCCCGTGGGAAACTTAGAGCTTTAGGATTTTTTATGCCTTTCTTTTATTTGTTTTGAACTATCTCTTGTACTTAAAAAGAAAAAAGAATAATAAAAAGAGTACTAATAAATGTTTGTTTTTGCTTGTTTAACAAATTTAAATCTCTAAGGTCCTTGAAAACATTGCATTGCATTCGCATAAACATCGCATAGCATAGCATAACATTGCATCACTGTACATTGAGATTGGTTTTCTCATTTGCTCCCTATTTATTTTAGCGTAAATGGCTCTTGAACAGATCACAAAGATCTCCAAGCTCGTAATGCCTGGCCAAGCAGATGTTCACCACCTTGGTCCAAGGCCAAGAAGATTTGAAGAAGCTCATCAACAAGAAGAAGAAGGTTGTTGGTCTCCTCAACATGGGTAGACGCTACAAAGGGGTCCTAAAGTGGTCACTGATCGAGCTCTCAAGGAAGTGTCCATACCGAGGGAGTACCAAGGGTGATGAAGATGACCAATGAGCCTAAGAAAGAAGGAGAGGACCCTCGACTATAGCCAAGACTGATGAAGATGACAAGTACAAACAACTTGAAGACCGTCTCAATGTCGTGGAAAACCTCAAGATGTCCGGTTGAATTTTGATGATCCGAGTCTTGTCCTCGTGTTGTGATTCCTCCCAAGTTCAAGGTTCCTACTTTTGCTAAGTATGATGGCATGTCTTGCCCTAAGTCGCATTTGAAGTCTTATGTCCGTAAGATCAATCCCCACACCGATGATGTAAAGTTGTGGATGCACTATTTTCAAGAGAGTTTGTCCGAACTCGCTTGAAGTGGTATTATCACCTAGAGAATGACCGTATCCGTATTTGGAGTGACTTGGCGATTCTTTCTACAAAAGATGAGTACAATGTGAATTGACACCTACTCGCATGCAACTACAAAGCATGTCTATGGGTCGTGACGAGAAGTTCAAAGAGTATGCCCGTAAATGGAGAGATCTAGCAGTAGTTCAACCACCCTTGTCCAATAGGAGTTGGTTGATATGTTTATGGGGACACCGACAGTCCATTCTTCAATCATCTCGATGGAAATTCTTCATCCGGATTCACCGAGCTGATATTGACAAAGCAGCGATTGAAGCCGGTATCAAGAGTGGAAGATCCATGTAGAGTCATCTTCAAATGTCAAGAGATCTTTGGTGGTAAGAAAGAAGCTATGCCGTATGGTCGAAAAGCCGAGCCAAGACCGCTAACTGTGGGGGCGCAGATCTCCAATCCTACATCAAGACAACCTCACGAGACAACGCGTGAATAACGCGCCATGAAGACAGCATAAAGATCAACATGCCATTGTCGCAAGCCTTGCAACACATGTTGAAAGCAGAGCTGATAACCTTGAGGGATCCTCCTCAAAATGTCAACACTTCTTCTCTGAGATACAATCCTAATGCTAAGTGTGCTTACCACTCTAATAGCCCTGGACATAACATCGATGATTGTTGGGCTCAAGAACAAGATTCAAGATATGATTGAATCAAGC
Source organism: Vicia sativa (assembly GCA_021764765.1). Classification (NCBI taxonomy): domain Eukaryota; kingdom Viridiplantae; phylum Streptophyta; class Magnoliopsida; order Fabales; family Fabaceae; genus Vicia; species Vicia sativa. The sequence goes on along the minus strand of CM038796.1, from coordinate 265,497,206 downwards.
ATTGAGTTTGACCCTCCCGCTGAGACTGAATGTGATCAATGCGCCTATGCCTAACCATGACAAGAGTTCCAATGTCATGGTGACGATACTTACATTTTCAGCCTAGATGACTTGACCATTCCTCTGATGACTGTTAAGAAGAATTTGTTACAAGCCGGTGTAAACCCAGGATGCCCAGAGGATTGTCGTTGGTTCCCATCTGCGCCTGATGGCTGCCCTTGGTTGAGAAGACGTGTTCAGTGCATGATGGACAACCGTGAGATACTATTTCAAACCACCGTGCGTGTCGTATGAAGATATGTCTAAGTCAAGATCAAGATGTGAACAAAACAAGACCAATGTGTGGGATACCTTGGGGCAGCCAAGTGGAAAGTATGATTACATGGTGAAGTACACTGTCCCTGATAGTTACAAGATTCCAATTGAAGATGTTAAAGCGACCGGATGGGGTGACGATTTCCCAGAAGACTATGCTGATGTTAACACTATAAGGATTACCTCGAGCCCGTGCCTGAGTGGCACCTCTCATTATCACTTCTCCAAGACCAGCCCATATTCCTCGACAAGGCTATCCCTTGGAATTATGGAGTCGATGTTTACTATCATGGCGCCAAGCAAGACCCTCCGACCATTGAAGACCTTACAATTGAAGCTACCATTCCCGACATTGACAACATCACCGATCAAGTAAGGTGACCGTAACCGAAGGGTATTCTCTCCATATCTCTCCTCCGAAGACACTACGACTCCACTCGCATTCCGCCTACTCAACCAATATCCCCGCTAGAGGAAAGAACCAAGGACTCATCCCGTCACCTGTATACCAAAGGAAGTTGTCGAAGACACCTCCAAACGAGAAATGGAGGAAATTCAAGATTATCAAGAAGAGTGACTACAATGTTGTGGAACACTGGGACAGACCGCCCAAGATCTCCATGCTTGCTCGCTTCTTGTGCTCGAGGCTCATGCTAACGCCTTGGTGAAGTTTCAAGAATGCTCATGTACCGCAAGACACTACTACCGACCGCTTTGAAGTTTGTATTGCTAGCCCGGCCGCCAACAACGGCCTAGGCTTCTCGATGTCGATTTGACTCTTCCGAAAGAACACAACAAGGCCTTGCACATCTCTGTTGAATGCAAGGGTACTACCTTATCTCATGTTTTGGTGGATAACGTTCTCGCCTCAATATCCTTCCAAAGACCGCTTTTGATCGGCTTGATGTCGAAGGGTTGGTTCGAGACCCGACATTATTGTGAGGGCTTTTGATGGTTCTAAGCGAACAAGATTGGAGAGCTCATCATAAAGTCGGTTCCCACTTTTGATTCAACCTTCTTTGTCATGGACATCCGTCCACTTACTCTAGCCTACTTGGACGCCCTTGATACATGGGCGGCTCACCTCTACCTTGCATCGAAATCAAGTACCCGTGAAAGGGAAAGTTGTTACCGTGTGGTGAAGAGGAGTATATGGTCACTCATCTACAGTCATTCCGCTATCTCGAGATGGAGGGTGAATTCTTCGAGACTCCCTGTCAAGCTTTTGAAACAATACCCATAGTCATGCCTGTTGACTCTCCCACCACCCCGGTTACACAAGTTCGCTTAGGATGGCATCACCGAAAGATGCTCAAGTCATGAACAAGGAGGTAGTACTATTTGGGACAGCTCCCTAATCTTCCTTTCAAATTTGACAAGACTGGTTTAGGCTTCACTATCAAGGGTCAGAAGATGATACGCCGCGAAAGTGCCGGCCAACTTCCGTTCCGCATCAGCCAGAGTGGAATCCATGCTATAGAAGACGACGACAGCGGCTTCGACATCAACAAGTGGATCTTCCTAACCCTGATCATGGGCTCAAGAATTGGAAGATCAAGACGCTATACCAATCTCCTTTAGTCGAGTAATTGCTCTTGTTTTGTTTTGCTTTTGATTTCTTTATGTTTTGAACAATAAACTTTGAAAGCCTAGTGCCTTGCCCGGGCATCATGGCTCGCTTTAGGGTTATTATCGTCGCATGTATTTTCATTCAATAAATCGTTGGACTTTTGCATTCAATTATGTTTTTCTTTCTTTTACTTTATCACCCCTTCAAAAAGCTATGTGTTCTTACACACACCCACGTGATACACTGCAGAATCACTCCGAATCTCGTTAATAACAAATATGCTAGTGCTAAATATGACTTCGATAATCCGATCTACCAAGTCAAGATGAAAGTGAGGAAGATTGTGAAGTGCCAGGAGAACTTGCCGATCGCTACAAAGAAGAAGAGCGAGTTATACAGCCACACGAAGAGCAAGTTGAGGTTGTGAATTTGGGTACTGACGAAGACAGAAAAGAGATCAAGATAGGAACGGGTCTTGAGAACAGTGTTAAAGAAAGATTGGTTCAGATGCTACGAGACTACATTGAGGTTTTTGCTTGGTCATACGAAGACATGCCCGGTTTGACATTGATATTGTGGTTCATCGATTGCCGATAAAAGAGGGTTTTCTCCAAATGAAGGTTCATCGACGCCCCGAGATGTAAGAAAAATCAAAGTCAAGTTATGAAGCGCTCAATGCAGGTTTCTTAGTCATATTTATCCACAAGGTTGCAAATGTGGTACCCGTACTCTAAGAAGGATGGTAAAGTACTAATGTGTGTAGACTACGACATCCGAACAAAGCAAGTCCGAAAGATGATTTCCACTTCCTCATATTGATGTTCTAGTTGACAACACCGCCAAGATAAGGTTTTCCTTCATGGATGGTTTCTCCTATAATCGATCAAATGGCCTCAAGACATGGAGAAGACTACTTTTGTTACACAAGGGGCACTTTCTCTATAAGGTTATGCCGCTCGGCGAAGAACGCAGCGCCACTTATCGCGTTATGGTAACATTATTTCATGATATGATTCATCACGAGATAGAGGTCTACGTCGACGACATGATAGCTCGATCACAGACTGAAGAAGAACATCTTGATCATTTGCAGAAATTGTTTGACAGATTGAAGAAGTACAGACTAAGACTTAATCCCAACAAGTGCACCTTTGGAGTCAGATCCAGAAAACTCCTAGGGTTTGTTGTCAGTGGTAAAGGTATTGAAGTTGACCCCGCCAAGGTTAAAGCCATTCAAGAAATGCCAGCTCCCCGCACCGAGAAGGAAGTCAGAGGTTTCTTGGGCCGATTGAATTACATTGCCAGATTCATTGCACATTTAAATGCTACTTGTGAGCCAATCTTCAAGTTACTTAAGAAAGATCAAGTAGTAGAATGGAACGACGATTGCTAGATCGCTTTTGACAAAATCAAGGAGTACCTACATAATCCTCCTATCCTGATGCCGCCTGCCGAAGGAAGACCTCTTATCATGTACTTGACAGTGTTAGAGAACTCGATGGGGTGCGTGTTGGGGCAACATGACGAGTCTGGTCGAAAAGAGCATGCAATATACTACCTTAGCAAAAAGTTTACCGACTGTTGATGACACGATTTTATATAGTATATTTGATTTAATTTTCATAAATAATGTTAGTATTTTTATTTAATTATTTCATTTTATTTCCATATTACGCTGGTATTTTCATTGTTTCAGGTATTTTATTTTAAATAAACAAATTGAGCAAAGTGAAGAAATTAGGAAGATTATTTAATTAAATGAAGAAAAAGGGGTGTGAAAAGCAAGTGATGGATCAAAGATTTATTAAAGCCTACAAACCAAGCCCAAACAAGCAAGGCCCAAACGAAGCAAAACCCTAAAGGCCACGTTCAAGGGTGAGACGCACGTCTCAACCCTCTTCCTAAAAGGGAGGCGCCCGCCTCGGACCTTTCCCCTTAGTGGGAGACGCCCGCCTCCAGTGCCACGTAGGCCCTAGGAGGAAAAGGTGGGACGCCCGTCTCAACATGGAGGAAAAAGTGGAGAAAATCCGGACCACCATCTCAAGTAGGGGCTTGGGAGTGAGATTTTTTAGGAAAAAGCTACGAAAATTTAGGATTAAATGGTTACACCCTACCACTATAAAAGGGCACCTAGGAATCATATTTTTACACACCGGTTCTGAGCATTCTTTTTCCAGTTTTAGATTTTTATTTCCAGAGTTATTTTTCATTGTAATTGAGATTTAGCAATACTTTCCAGCATTGTTATTAGAGCTAGTTTCCTTTCCAGCATTGTGGTTTTTATTCCTGTTGAAGAACAAAGATTCAATTCCAGCATTTTATTCAGGTTTCTATTTATATTGCTTTTATTTATTTAATTAATCAATTGCATGATATATATTTTGTTTTGCCATGAATTTATTTATAAATGTTAAAACCTTTAATTTATTCATGTCTGCTTTTATAAATATGTCTGGCTAAATTATTTAAATATCGGTATGTAACGAGGTAATTTGAATGGATCCGGAATAAACAGGCTTATGTTATTTTATAAAATAAATACTTTTTCTGATTTAGTTATGTAATTTATTTTGTTAAAAAAGGTTTAGAAACCAACAGAGCGAAAGTTTGAGGTTAATAAACTGGCTAAGATATTAAACCAATAGAGCGACAGTTTGAGGTTTAAAATCAGATAGTAGATACTAGGTATTGTTTTTAAAGATCATGACAGCTGCTTTTAAAACCAATTAAACTTTATTTATTTTCAAAAAGTAATTTTAAAATCAATGGGATAGCGAAAGCATACATCAGAGTTTAAAATTATAGTTTACTTCAATAGAGCGAAAGTTTGAGAATAGATTTTTAAATAAATACTTTTTGCTGAAAAAGAAATTATTATTGTTTTTTTTGGAAATAAGCTAGTGGAAAGCCGGATTCTTTAGAATTAACGAATACATACCGATATTCGCATTATTATTATTTTAATTAAAATTAAGTTTTATTACCCAAAAATTCCCCATTTTTAGCTATAGCTTTACATAGTAAGTTTGGATTACGTTAGTTCAATTTATAGTCCCTTAGGTTCGATATCTTTTAAAACTATGACAGCTGTATACTTGCGCTCCCGATTAATTTAGACGATAAAGTCGCGATCAACTGGAAACAAGATACTCACAATTGAGAAAACTTGCAACGCTTGGCTCAGCTCACCGACTAAGACAAGATATGTTGACTCACACTACCTTGTTGATTTCTAAGATGGATCCGATAAAATACATCTTTGAGAAACCAGCCTCTCCGAAGAATAGCAAGATGGCGATGATCTTGACCGAATACGACATCCAATACACTTCTCGTAAAGCGATCAAAGGAAGTGTGGTAGCCGATCATTTCATCAAGCCGTAGATGACTATCGCCTATGCGCTCAATTTCCGATGAAGATGTTCTACTAGTTATCGACAGAAGAACTGTGCCCGCACGAAGGACCCGAACAAAGATCCCGATGGACTATGGTCTTTGATGGAGCCTCAAACGCACTTGGCAATGGCATTGGCGCCATCATTACATCCCTACAAAGTGACATACCCCTTTCACCGCCAGATTATGTTTCCTTGCACCAACAACATGGCCAAATACGGCTGCATCATGGGTCTTAAAGTCGCTATTGACTTAAGAATCAAGTTCTTACACGTATGGAGACTCACTTTAGTGATCACCGATTAAGGGAGAGGATACGAAGCATCCGAATCTCATTCCGATCGAGAGCATGTTCGAGTTTGATCCCCTACTAAGAGGTTACTTTTGATCATATTCCACGAGAAGAGAATCAGCCATGCACGATTGGCTACTATGTTGTCTATGTTCAAGGTTAGATGGGACAACGAGGCTCCCCGTGATCATCATTGAGAAGTTTGACGAACAAAGATATTGTTATGAGCTTGACGCTAAGAGAAACCTTGGTACTATGACGGAAGAGGTATCTTGAGACTCGTGAATATCCCGTAGGGCCTCTCTAATGATAAGAAGTTCATGAGAAGATTTGCATCCAAATTCTTTCTCAAGAACGACATCTTATACAAGCGCAACCACGACTTGTGCTTACTCTGTAGACCGTAAAACAAAGAATACGTATCATGGAAGAGTTACACGAAGGCGATTTGGTACTCACCAAAGGTCATAACGATGGCTAAGAAGATTTTGAGAATGTGTTACTATTGGTCCACCATGGAAGCCGATTGTCACCGCTTATGCTCGGTCTTGTCACAAGTGCCGATTTATGCCGACAAAGTACACGCATCACCAAGACGAATGTTTTAACTTCTCCTTGGCCTTTGCAATGTGGGGCATTGACATGATCGGAGAAATCAAGCCCACAACTTCCAATGGACATCGCTTCATCCTTGTGGCAATTGATTACTTTACTAAATGGGTAGAAGCACTCGTCGATCTCGTTACCAAGAATGTTGTGGCTCGATTCATCAAACACAATCTTATCTGCTCGGTATGGCACTCCGAAAGGATTATCACGCATAACGGCTCTAATCTCAACAATAAGATGATCACCGAACTCTCGCACGCAGCTCAAGATCAAGCATCACAATTTTCTCCATATCGGTTTAAGATGAATGGCGCAGGAAGCCGCCAACAAGAACATTAAGAAGATTATACAGAAGATGACTGTGACTTACAAAGATTAGGCATGAGATGTTACCATTTTCTCTTCATGGTTATCGCACTATAGCACGAACATCCACTGTGGGCAACCCCTTCTCGTGGTACGGTATGGAAGCCGCCTTACCCATCGAGGTTCGATACCCTCAACCGTAGTCCTCCGTGAGGCGTAGTTAGGCGAAGACGATCGTCCGCATCGCCTTGACCGATTAATTTGATTGATGAAAACGACTGCCCATCCGCCATGGATGATTTATCGTAAACGAATGATCGAGCATTTAACAAGAAGGTCAAACACCGAGTCTACCAAGTCGGTGATCTAGTAGTCAAGCGCATCATTCTTCCACAAGGTGACCCTGTGGGCAAATGGACTCCCACTCACGAGGGACCGCTTTGTAGTCAAGACAAGATTTTCCGGCGGAGCTATGATACTTAGCACCATGGATGGTGAAGACTTCCCACACCTGTGAACGCAGACATAGTCAAAAATACTACGATAAAGAGACCCGCTAGGTCGATCGCCTAGGCAAAAATAAGGGCATCCTCAAGCGAACCAAAAGGTTCGGCAAAAGTTAAGGATATATACAAAACATGTACACCGCAAGTTGAAAACCCGAAAAGGCGGCTTGGGCAAAAAGGGTATCCCAGACCTAAAACCCGAAAGGGCGGTCTAGGCAAAAGTTAGATTCAAGCGCATTTACTATGTCTCTTCCCGATCACCTACTCGCATACAATCTACATTCAAGGTTCAAATGGCGTAGATCAATTCACCACTTTCTACTGACAACAAGGAGATGAGATAGTTGAAATATATGAGTACTAGCATAGTTGGAACTTAACGAGATTGTTTCCACATAGCTTTTACCTTTCTTGTGTACAAAACTACTTGGTCATACGCCACATTTCAAATAAATACAAGTTCTTTCTCCTTACAAATTTCACTGTTGTTGTTTACATAAAGTCCAACGTTTGCTTTGAATGATTATACGCATTTGACAATAAAAATCTAATCGCAAACGCATTTAAAAGTGAACATACAAAAGTACTTACAGACTCCGTGAATTGGGATGACGACGAAAGTCACCAACATAGCTCCCCACGTAGCGTGATCCCCACAAAGGTGTCACCACAATAAACCTTCCCCGGAGTATACGTTAGTGTCATACCCCAAAATTTGCCCTCCATCTTCTCAAAAGATTTCATGCATCCATACTCAAGGATTCCTCAAGAGTTGATCAGACAAACTCTCTCCTAGACAATCAACCCAAACTAGGTTTGGTATCTCTCAAGTCAAGATGGGCTTCCAACATCTCCAATGGTCCTCATGCCTCCTCATATGCTTCAAAGATTCTCCATGTCAAGTTTCAAGCCTCACAAGTCAAGTTTCGCATAATTGCTCAAATGGTTGAAAATCGAGTGTATTGGACAAAAGTCAACGTGGTCAACATACAACAAAACTTCTTGATTTTTGGTCAACATCCTCATTTTGAAGTTACATTCATCATTTGATCAAGGGTTGATCATGATTCATCAAGAAAACTCAAGATTTGCTCAAAAGTCAAACTTTCTAAATTAGGGTTTCTAGATGAAAAGTCAATCAACTTTGACCGATCATAACTTTCTCATACTTTCGTAAATTTTCCACCACCTCTTGTTTTGAAGGAAATTCAATTTCTACAACTTCATGTCTCACAAGAATGTCCAAAAATGCTTCATTTGAGAGGTATAGCTCAAAACATTAGTGTCATTTTCAAAGTCAACAAAAGTCAACTTTTGTTTTGAAGATATATTGAGCATGGTAACTCCAATTGAGATGAGACCAAAGACATTGGTTAGAGGACTCTTAGAGCTTTCCAAAAGTCCAAGAACACTCAAAATGTGGAAAATTGAGCAAGATACACCATTCGAAGTTGGGCAATTTTGGACAATTGCACAAAAGGACATTTTGGTCAAAATGCAAAATTTTCCAAATGGGCTTATAATCTTTTGATCCAAACTTGTTCATGACAATATTCTTGACCCATAAATGCTTGGCCATGGCAATTTTCTATTTTATTGATTTTATTTTGAATTTTAGAACATTTAATTCAAAATTAAATTATATAAAATATGAAAATCATATTTTTCCAAAAGGGCTGATTTTATATGTTCCTTGAAGTCCAAGATAGCCCAATATACTTGCCAAATTTGCTTGATCTTGCATTGAAGAAGAAATCAAATTTTTCAAGAAAATTGATTTTATTTGAAAAAATATTGAATGCTCCAAATCAAATCTTTTCCATTCCTTTTTTCCCTTCCAATCCTCTCTATAAATATCAAGCATCATAGCCAGCAAAGGACACGAAACCCTAGCTCAAGCCAAACCCTTATTTTGTCAAAATTTTCCAAGAATCTTTGAAATTTGAATTTCAATTTTCAGCAAGCTTCTGCCTCTTCCAGCCATCCAAACGTGCTCAGGGGGTAAGTATGAGTAAGAATACATCATTGGTATTGATTAAAACAAGCTAAATCGTGCCATGCACATTCATACATATTTGAATTTTTCTTGAAATCGCATATTATTATTCTGTGTGTTTTAATGGATTCTAATGCTTGCAATGTGTTCATGAGGTTCCACTGGTTTGATCTGGGCAATCGTCCTTGGTTTTGAACGTCAGAATAGTGTAATACCATTGTTAGGCTTTTCGGATCGGAGTTTCAACCGCCCGTACAGCCGATTCACCAAAACTAACACCACCATTGGATTCTGGAGGTCCGATTTAGGTGGACAAGGTTTTCTTTTTTTGCGCTATTTTGTGTTCCAAGAATCTCCTCATCGAGAAGACGACCGAGCTAGGCCCGGCCGTTGACTCTCTCGACCGACGAAGCATGGCGTGGCACAACGGAGCGCTCCGATTCGCCCATTCAAAATCAACCGGGCCCGCTACGATCGTGTTTGATTTTTTCAAAATATCCCCGACGCTGTACATTCATATTGATTTGATTTCGCTACCAAACACCAAGTGCATCATGGCGAGTGGTGTTGGTTTTAAGGTTTGAAGGGGATGTCTCCGCTCGATTCCCGGTTCGCATAACCCTTTTCTTTTTACAAAACTCTATTTTCCTATTTTCCAATTATTTTAATATTTTCATTCATTTTAATTAATTTTCATATTTTATTTCTGCATTAAAAATTACCAAAAACATTTTTCTTTTTACATTATTTTCATAAAAATGTTTATTTAATTTAATAAATTAAAAAATATAATTTTTGCATGCATATTTATTTTATTTTTATTTTAGCATTTAAATCATTATAAATTGCATTTTAATTATTAAATCTTTTCCAAAAAATCCCAAAAATTATTTTAACTTATTTATCTTATTTCCAGCATATATTAATTTTCTCATATTAAAATTTGCATTTTTCTAACATTTTTCCTCTTATTCAATTCATCTCGTATTTTCCGATTTCCCATTCTTTCACAGGTTGCTCCGATTCGGACGTTTTTCTTTTATTATTCTATTTTTTCCAATAATGTAACTGCTCATGGGATGTAATAGTTTAAATTAGGTTTTTATTTTCCGCAAGTTTAAATTATGTATCTGCCCCAAAGCCATGTAATAGCGTAGGTTTATCTTTCCGCACTTTACATTCCGCATTTTACTTTCCGCACCCTTATCAATTGCTAGTAATTAGGCGGTATGGCAAGATAATAATTGGACATAGCTCACACTAATCTTCAAGATAAAATATTCTGAATTTGACACACTTCTTTCACACACGCACCCTTAGGTAATTCTCTCGATGCCTTTCGATTCAAAATGGTCATGTCCTCGAACGTAGAGGTATTCTAGCACCGCTGCCTTCCAAACAAATCATCATAGTCCCTTCGATACAAAGATCATAAGACCCACGATGTCGCCTCCGAATACATGATCTTGACCTCGATTGTCGCCACGAAAATGATGATAGTCCTTCGAATGTGCTAGGATACTTCCTACAAGTTGCTTTCTATGACCATCCGATGTCCCTTCGAATGTCCCGCTTACATCCAACGAATGGAGCTACCTACTAACTAATGGTATGGCTAGCTATTCTAAAGGAATGTAGAAGTACAACAAAACGACCAATTCGAGTGGGTAAATAAGTCTTTAGTTGCTTGCTCTATCAAATGCTTTTCACACCACACACTTTTTTCAAAGTTCAAATTTTTCAAAACAAAACATTTCCGAACACTTTGTATACACTCCTACATGAGTCATTACAAAGTCAAAGCGAAATGCCTTTTTCAAAACATTTTGTCAAACACACGTAAAGCAATTTAAAAAGTGATCTAGAGCAACTAAGAGCCCGAGATAACTACGGATGGAAAGGGTGCTAATACCTTCCCTTTTCATAACCATTCTCCCGAACTCGTAATCTAACGAAGGTCTTTTTCTCGTTACTTTTACCTTCCTTAATTGGATAAAATAAAAGTCGGTGGCGACTCTTGCTATCCGCACATTTGGATACAAAATCCTACAAAGTCAGCTTCACCGACATGTAATCGGCGACTACTGGGATAGGACCCAAAAGAGAGAATTGCCTTAGGATTTCTAGATAACTTTTATCGCTTTTTGTTTGACTTGTATGCTTTATCTTTAAGGGTTGCTTGGGTATTATATTGTGGGGATCCTACACCCGATCCGGTTTCTTTTAGGTAAGTGGCATTAGATCATCGCGACCGCTAGACGATAACTACGCGGTCAACATGATGGCTACGTTAGCGTGACACTTTGGTTGTCCCGATACTCTTCATTCCCAAGTTGAAGATAGTATTTGGCTTCGCGTGGTGTCATCAAGCGCTAACTAAACTTTTAGAACCTTAATTGACCCATCTTGGCCATTAGAAGGTAGTGAGATGGCCGCTTTGGTGTAGACCGAGGTTGGTTGATACCGATGCTACGCCATTGAGATTAGACTTTGGGACATTTTCGATCGACCACTTGGCCGTATTGAAATAAGCGCCACGAAAGATCTGTGATATGAGATTCCTAGAACCCTACTATTATTATAGGACAGATGAACCAACTCAAACTTTTGGTGGGTAATCACCTATACCTCATGCAAGCCTTAACCCTAGGCTCATTGTGTGAATTGTTTGTGTGTGCTAAACATGACATCATGACATCATTCGCATTGCATATCATTTCTAACTATTTCAAGGACCTAGGATTTATCTTTGCTGCTTTGTAGGGATTATGGCTTCTAGAAAGACTATCCGAATCAACTTCATGGGTATCCCTTCTCAACTCAAAGAATTGGTTTCGAAATTCCCACCATGCTCGCCATCAAAAGACATGGTTATCTACTTGATTTGGTTATCTCCGTTTTGAAGAAGATATGATGCATGTCCTATTCCAGCTTTGATCCAAACACCATTGCTTTACATTTCCGATTATCGCTTGGTTCCTACCTTGAAGAGTTCTCTAAGCTACTTGGGTACCTATTCTGACCAAATGCCATTCACCGGTTTGGAAAAGGTTCCTAAGTTCAAGACATCGCATCCGCCTTACATCTTAAGCGCTCGACATTGAAGCCAATTGGGAAACTAGAGTGGAGTTAAGGGTTTACTTTCCAAGTTCTTAATCAAGAAAGCCCGAGAATTCCTCAAAGTTATGAGTTTCCATGCATTTGAAAACATTGTGGCCTTGCTAATTTATGGTTTGGTTCTATTTCCTAACTCGATCAATTCATAGATATCAATGCCATCAAGTTGTTTCTCACCCGCAATCCGGCCTACCTTACTGGAGACATCCTACATTCTCTCCACACTGCATTACTAAGCGACAAGGAACTCTCATGTGTTGTATACCGTTACTTTCAAGGTGGTTTATTTCGCACCTTCCTCCATCGCTTTGAAGAATGAACAAAGGTTGAGATGGTCTCAAAGATGATGTCACTCTCTCATTCAGATATCCGTGGAGTCTTTTCTCTCAAAAGGACTTCACCTTCATTGAGCTGTGGAGAATTCCTAATGTACCGCTACTTGGTATAAGGGAGGTATTACTTACAACCCTTCTCTAGCTCTACGCTTGGTTTTGCTCAAGAGATGGTCCACATGATATGCTTCTCCAAGATGTTGTGTTCGACTACAATCACGATCTCCGCACCGATTAAGGTTTTACATGCTTGGGGCATGGTAAAGAAGACCGATACCAAGACTTTGGGGCACCCAACTCCATTCCTTGGGAACCTTACCTCAAATGGGTGCGAGCTCGAGCTCAAAACCTCATGATGCCATTCACACTGCTTTACCAGAATTATGGAACCTGTTGCTATAGGTGACGTACCCATGTCGTTTCTCCATCCCGACATGCCTATCGATTTTGAAGACCAAGAGATCCTCGATTCAATTTTAAAGAAGAAAGGGATACCTTTGAAGCTCAAGTTATGCAAGCGAGAAGAAAGTTCTAGAGTTGACCAAGCTACTTCACGAGGAGCGAAACATCAACGCTACATCGGCACCAAGAGGAAGCGCCCATGGGAGACTTAGAGCTTTAGGATTTTTATGTTTTTATTATTTTGAACTATCTCTTGTACTTAAAAAGAAAAAGAATAATAATGAGAAGTACTAATAAATGTTTGTTCATTGCTTGTTTAACAAATTTAAATCTCTTAGGTCCTTGAAAACATTGCATTGCATTCGCATAAACATTGCATATCATAGCATAACATTGCATCACGTGTACATTGAGATTGGTTTTCTCATTTGCTCGCTATTTATTTTAGCGTAAATGGCTCTTGAACAGATCACAAAGATCTTCAAGCTCGTAATGCCTGGCCAAGCAGATGTTCACCACTTGGTCCAAGGCCAAGAAGATCCAAGAAGCTCATCAACAAGAAGAAGAAGGTTGTTGGTCTCAACATGGGTAGACGCTTCAAAGGAGGTCCTAAAGTGGTCAGCCGTATCGAGCTCTCTGAAGGAAGTGTCCATACCGAGGGGAGTACCAAGGGTGATGAAGGTGAACAGCGTGAACCAAAGAAAGGAGGAGAGGATCATTCTGATTATGGCCAGTACTCTGAGGAAGATGACAAGTACAAACAACTTGAAGACCGTCTCAATGTCGTGGAAAACCCGAAATGTCCGGCTGAACTTTGATGATCCGAGTCTTGTTCCTCGTGTTGTGATTCCTCCCAATTCAAAGTTCCTTTTGTTAAGTATGATGGCATGTCTTGCCCTAAGTCGCATTTGAAGTCCTATGTCCGTAAGATCAATCCCCACACCGATGATGTAAAGTTGTGGATGCACTATTTTCAAGAGAGTTTGTCCGAACCCGCTGGAATGGTACTATCGCCTAGAGAATGACCGATCCGATTTGGAGTGACTTGGCTGATGCTTTCTGCATAATATGAGTACAATGTCGAATTGACACCCACCGCATGCAACTACAAAGCATGTCTATGGGTCGTGATGAGAAGTTCAAGGAGTATGCTCAAGTGGAGAGATCTAGCGAGTTCAACCACCCTTGTCCAATAGGAGTTGGTTGATATGTTCATGGGAACACCGACAGCCCATTCTTCAATCATCCGATTGGAAATTCTTCATCCGATTCACCGAATGATATTGACAAAGCAGCGATCAAGTCGGTATCAAGAGTGGGAAGATCCATGTAGAGTCATCTTCAAATGTCACAAGAGATCTTTTGGTGCTAAGAAAGAAACTAATGTGTATGGTCGAAAAGCCGAGCCAAGACCGACCGCTCAACTGGGGCCAGGATCTCCAATCCTACATCAAGACAACCTCGCGAGACAACGCACAGAACCGTAACGCGCCTCAAGACAGCATTTAAAATCAACATGCCTTTGTCGCAAGCCTTGCAACACATGTTGAAAGTGACTGATCACTTTGAGGATCCTCCTCGTAATGTCAACACTTCCTCTCCAAGTACAATCCTAATGCTAAGTGTGCTTACCATTCCAACAGCCTGTGGCACGAATCGACAATTGTTGGGCTCAAGAACAAAATTCAAGATATGATCAAGCTAAGCATTGAGTTTGATCCTCCCGCTGAGACCGAATGTGATCAACGCGCCTATGCCTAACCATGACAAGAGTTCCAATGTCACAGGACGATACTTATGTTTTCAACATAGATGACTTGACCATTCCTCCGATGACCGTAAGAAGAATTTGTTGCAAGCCGGTGTCAATCCAGATGCCCAGAGGATTGTCGCTGGTGCCCATCCGCTACCGATGGTTGTGCTTGGTTGAGAAGACGGTTCAAGGCATGATGGATAACCGTGAGATACTATTTCAAACCACCGTGCGTAAGCTGTGAAGAAATGTCTAAGTTGAAGATTGACAATGCGAACGAAACCGATCATCCGTGGGATACCTTGGGGCAGCCAAGTGGAAAGTATGATTACATGGTGAAGTACACCGTCCCCGAGAGCTACAAGATTCCTATTGAAGATGTCAAGGCGACGGATGGGGTGACGATTTTAAGACTATGTTGATGTTAACACTATAAGGATTTCCTCTCACGATCCTGTGCCTAGAGTGGCACCTCTCATTATCACTTCTCCAAGGCCGCCCATATTCTCTAACAAGGCTATCCCTTGAATTATGGAGTGATGTTTACTATCATGGCGCCAAACAAGACCCTCTCGCTATTGAAGAGCTTATCTGAAGTTTCTATTCTCGACATTGACAACATCACCGATCCAAGAAGGTGACCGTAACCGAAGGGTATTCTCCGAGATCTCTCCTCCAAAAGACATCGCGACTCAGATTCCAGCTACTCACCAATATCCCCGCTAGAGGGAAAGAACCAGGACTCATCCCCGCCAAGTACCAAAGGAAGTTGTTCAAGACACCTCTCTTTAGGGTGAGTCTCACAGAGTCGCCAGCTCCGGATACGGTGAACTCGACTTTGTAGGATTTTGTATCCAAATGTGCGGATAGCAAGAGTCGCCACCGACTTTTATTTTTATCCAATTAAGGGAAGGTAAAAGTAAAAAGACCTTCGTTAGATTCTGAGTTCGGGAGAATGGTTATGAAAAGGGAAGGTATTAGCACCCCTTTCCATCCGTAGTTATCTACGGGCTCTTAGTTGCTCTAGATCACTTTTTAAAATTGCTTTCTGTGTGTTTGACAAAAATGTTTTGAAAAAGGCATTTCGCTTTGACTTTGTAATGACTCATGTAGGAGTGTATACAAAGTGTTCGGAAATGTTTTTGTTTTGAAAAGAATTTGAACTTTGAAAAAGTGTGTGGTGTGAAAAGCATTTGATAGAGCAAGCAACTAAAAGACTTATTTACCCACTTTAACCGGTCGCTTTGTTGTACTTACATTCCTTTAGAATAGCAGCCGCGTACCATTAGTTAGTAGGTAGCTCCATTCGCTGGATGTAAACGGACATTCGAAGGGACATCGGATGGTCATAGAAAGCAACTTGTAGGAAGTATCCTAGCACATTCAAGGACTATCATCATTTTTCGAGGCGACAATCGAGGGTCAAGATCATGTATTCGAGGCGACATCGCGGGTCTTATGATCTTTGTATCAAGGGACTATGATGATTTGTTTGGAAGGCAAACTAGAATACCTCTACGTTCGAGGGACATGACCATTTGAAATCGAAAGGCATCGAGAGAGAATTACCCTAAGGGGTGCATGTGTGAAAGAAGTGTGTCAAATTCAGATATTTTATCTTGAAGATTAGTGTGCTATGTTCATTGTTATCTTGCCATACACGCCTAGTTACTAGCAATTGATAAGGGTGCGGAAAGTAAAATGCGGAATGTAAAGTGCGGAAAGGTAAACCTACGCTATTACATGGCTTTGGGGCAGATACATAATTTAAAATGCGGAAAATAAAAGCCTAATTTAAACTATTACAACCCATGAGCAATTACATTATTGAAAAAAAGAATAATAAAAGAAAAACGTCCGAATCGGAGCAACCTGTGAAAGAATGGGAAATCGGAAAATACGAGATGAATTGAATAAGAGGAAAAATGTTAGAAAAATGCAAATTTTAATATGAGAAAATTAATATATGCTGGAAATAAGATAAATATATTAAAATAATTTTTGGGATTTTTGAAAAGATTTAATAATTAAAATGCAATTTATAATGATTTAAATGCAAAAATAAAAATAAAATAAATATGCATGCAAAAATTATATTTTAAAATTTGTTAAATTAAATAAAGGTTTTCAGAATATAAAGGTGAAAATAAAAATATTTTTGGTAATTTTTAAAATGCAGAATAAAAATTATGAAAACAAATTAAAATAGCATAGAAATATTAAAATAAATGAAAATGTAGAAAATAATGGAAATATGCAAGTTTGTAAAAGAAAAGCAAAACCAGTCCCGTCGCTCGAACCGTTGTCCTTGAGAGCATCTCCAACAGCCTAGCACCTTAACCATCGGACCAAACGTCATTTGGTGTTTGAACTGTGGAATCAATTGATTTATGTAAACGTGTCACCGATTATTTGAAAATCAAACACAACAAGGGCCCTGTGGAATTCAAATGAGCGAATCGAGGGAGATATTGTGCACACCGCGGTCAATGGGTCAACGCCGAGCTGGTCATGGAACCCTAACGGCCATCTTCCTCCTGGTGGATTTCTGAAAACCTGCAAATTAGCCAAAATCAAAGCGTAAAAAGAACCCTACCCCCCTAATTCGACCCCTACGAATTCAATGGTGGTATCCATTCATGCTGAATCGGCCTGTGTAATGAGTTTCGACGAAGATGATGAAATCGGCCCTAACAATGGCATATTCTTGTTCTGGCATTAAACCTCCCATGTAACACGTCAAGTATGTTCTAATGGGTACCCTGATCTCAAACAAACAAGCCAAAACAGTTAAAGATGCATGGATTTTAAAATTCGAAATTTGAAAAGAATGCAACCGTGAGAGTTCCAAAGACGCGATCCGCGCCTGGCTCGAGTAAGGGATGCTTTGTTTTCGGGAACCTTAGAGGAGGATTGAATGGTTAGAACACCTTGAATTTGGCTGGATTTTGAAATTCAATTTCAAAGATTCTTGAAAATTTTGGCAACATAAGGACTTATGCTTGGGCTAGGTTTCCTCCTCGTTTCAGTGTATTGTCGGCAATTTATAGAAGAGATTGGAAGAGAAAAAACAAGGAAAAAAGATTGGAAATTGAATGTGCAAATATTTTCCAATAAATTCAAATCAAATTTTCTTTAAAACTTGATTTTTTCCTTCCATAAGCATGAGCCACGAATTTGGTAATGGTTGTGGGCTTTCTTGGACATTAAGAGAGATATAAATTCAGCTTATTTGAAAAAGAAACTTAATTTTCATATTTTACACAATTTATTTTTGAATTAAATGTTGTAAAATTCAAATATAAATCATGAAAATAGAAAATCATCAATGCCAAGCATTTATGGGTCAAGAATAACATCATGAACAAGTTTGGATCAAAAGATTATAGGCCCATTTGGAAAATTTTGCAATTTGACCAAATGTCCTTTTGTGCAATCATTCAAAATCGCCCAACTTCCGAATAGTGTATCTTGCTCAATTTTCCACATTTTTGAGTGTTCTTGGACTTTTTGGAAAGCTCTAAGAGTCCTCTAACCAATGCTTTTGGTCTCATTTCAATTGGAGTTACCATGCTCAATATATCTTCAAAACAAAAAGTTGACTTTTTGTTGACTTTGAAAATGACTCAGAATGTTTTGAGCTATACCTCTCAAATGAAGCATTTTTGGACATTCTTGTGAGACATGAAGTTGTAGAGAATTGAATTTCCTTCAAAACAAGAGGTGGTGGAAAATTTCGAGAAAGTATGAGAAAGTTATGATCACCAAAGTTCGCTTGACTTTTCACCTAGAAACCCTAATTTAGAAAGTTTGACTTTTGAGCAAATCTTGAGTTTTCTTGATGAATCATGATCAACCCTTGATCAAATGATGAATGTTACTTCAAAATGAAGATGTTGACCAAAAATCAGAGGTTTTGACTGTATGTTGACCACAGTTGACTTTTTGTCCAATACACCCGATTTTCAACCATCTGAGCAATTGTCTGAGGAAACTTGACTTGGGAAGCTTGAAACTTGACATGGAGAATCTTTGAAGCATATGGGGAGGCCTGAAGGCCATTGGAGATGTTGGAAGTTCATCTTGACTTGAGAGATACCAAACCCTAATTTGGGTTGATTGTCTAGAGAGAGTTTGTCCGATCAACTCGAGGAATCCTCGAGCATAGATGTATGAAATCTTGAGTAGATGGAGGGCAAATTTTGGGGTATGATAACTACCATCGATAAGGATGGCCTCGAAAGAAGAGCGAGTTATACGAAGCTACAGAAGAGAGCGAGTTATACTCACCTAAGAGCAAGTCGAGGTTGTGAATTTGGGTAATCGACGAAGATGTAAAAGAGGTCAAGATAGGAGCTGTGTCTTAGAAATGTTGTTAGAGAAAGGTTGGTCATGCTACGAGACTATATTGAGGTTTTGCTTGGTCATACGAAGACATGCCTCGGTTTGACATTGATATTGGTGCACCGATTGCCGATAAAAGAAGGTTTTCCCTGAAATGTAGGTTGCCGACAGCCCGAGATGTCGAGAAAATCAAAGCAGTTATGAAGCGCTCAACGCTGGTTTCCTAGTCATACTTCCTATCCCCTGGGTTGCTATTTGAGAAGTCGAGAAGTTGGAGACTTACGGGGAACGAGTCGCTAGACTCTGAGTCTAAAGAGAGTCGACGGAGATGGGCTTAAGATGCCATCCGAAAGGTCACTGGGAGTGAGTCGACGCTAGACTTTGTAGACGCTCGACGGAGAGGAGATGGGCTTAAGATGCCATCCGGGGAGTCGACGTTAGACTTCGTGTTCACTTTGAATGAAGTTATTGGTCCGTATTGATTTTTAACCATATATGCAGATTCTCGAAAGTGAAGAGATGTTGACAATAGTCGGAGATGGGCTTAAGACGCCATCCAAGGCAACCGAGTCGCACGCTAGACTCGTAGTTGTTGATAATAAGGAATCGTAATAAATCTTCATGTTGATTACTCGAGGAGATCAGAGTTGGCCGAATGTGGATAGCTTCCCCGTTGTGCATCGGTGTTGATCCATTGCTTGTTATCGGAGGATAACCGAGGTGGTCTTTCGGATAGTTTTCCGCTGGCCGGGGCTTAATCTCGGACCGCCGCCGGAGGCGGTCTTTCGGATAGTTTTCCGCCGGCTCGGGCTTAACTCGACCCGCTGCCTGGAGGCGGTCTTTCGATAGTTTTCCGCCGGCTCGGGCTTAATCCTCGACCTCGTTGCCGAATGATCAAGCACTGCTTTTGGAGAAAACAAGAAAACTTTGATAGAATATTTGTTAGTCTTATGCAAAGTATGATGCATGACAAAGGTATATGGATGACATATGCATGAATTATGACTTTATGAGATGTATGGATGATAGATGTTGGATATTTCAAAACATGTCCATCTTGAGGAAGATGCGGATGTTCCGCTTGAAGATTTCCGACTTGGGGAATGTGTAGGTGAGAACCCCGCTTTTGAAGGAGAAGAAAGATATCCTGGATTCCTCCGATGCACTATCTGACCAAGTCTTGGGCCTAGACATTGTTGAGGAAGGTAGAGATCGAGAAGCTCGTTGTTGGAGATCTCATAGACCCTGCTGAGGAGAATCTGGGAGGCGATCCGTTGGGGACCTTGCATGTTGATCTGCTGAGGAAATTTAAGAGGCGCCCTACTGGGGATTCTGAGTGTAGATCTCACCGGAGAATATTTGATGGTTGCTGAGAGACCGGGCTAAAAGAGTCTGGAGTCCGTTGTAATCTCTGGCTGGGGAATAAAAAGTGTATGTTTCCTCCGATGCACTATCTGACCAAGTTTCGAGTCTGGATACCGCTGCTGGGGAAAAAAAGGGGAGGATTGAGAAATATCCGATGGGGATGAATACCTTGACTGGGGATGAGGTGTTACTGCTTGGAGACTGATGTAACATTGCTCGATTGAGTGAAATTGTTGCTCGTGGATTCCCTTATACTCACTGGGAAGGTGTGTTGTGAGTGACACCTTTATGCTGGTGGGGAACTATTTGTTGACTCGTCATCCCAATTCCTCGAACTCGTAGTAAGTACTTTGCATATTCATTTCGTATGTTTGTGAGAGATTTTATTGTCAAATGCGATAATCATTCAAAGCAAACGTTGGACTTATTGCAAACGACAACAAAGGAGAATTGTAAAGAGAAAGAACTTGTATTTATTTGAAATGTGGCATATGGCCAAGTAGTTTGTACACAAGAAAGGTAAAAAGCTATGGAAACAATCTCGTTAAGTTCCAACTATGCTAGTACTCATATATTTCGACTATCTCATCTCCTTGTCACAAGAGAAAGTGAGTGAACCGATCTTCGCCATTTGAATCTTGAATCGATAGTAGTCCGAAGGTATGATCCGAAGAGACATAGTCGACGCTTAAATCCCTAACTTTTGCTAGACCGCCTTTCGGTTTTCACCAATGATACCTTTTTGCCCAAGCCGCTTTTCGTGTTTTCGACTTGCCGGGTGTACATGTTTTGTATATATCCTTAATTTTGCCCGAACCTTTGGTCTCGCCAGATGCCCTTATTTTTGCCTAGGTTCGCCGACCTAGCGGTCTCTTCATGCGTAGTATTTTTGACTATGTCCGCTCATGTGTGTGTGGAAGTCTTCACCATCCATGGTGCTAAGTATCATAGTCTACCGGAAAATATCGTTTTGACTACAAATGGTCCCTCATAGGTGGGAGTCCATTTGCCCCGGGATCACTTTGTGGAAGAATGATGCGCTTGACTACTAGATCACCGACTTGGTAGACTCGGTGCTTGACCTTCTTGTTAAATGCTCGATCATTCGCTTCGATAACCGTCCATGGCGATGGACGCGAGTCGCTTCTCATCAATCAAATTAATCTGGTCAAGGCGAGTCCGAACCCAATCGCCTTCACCTAACTCTCGCCTGGAGGACTCGTTGAGGGTATCAACCTCAATGGGTAAGACGGCTTCCATACCGATACAAGAGAGAAGGGTTGCCCTCTGATGTTCGGCAGGTGCGATAACCATGAAGAGCAAATGGTAACATCTCATGCCAATCTTTGTAAGTCACCGCCATCTTCAGATAATCTTCTTAATGTTCTTGTTGGCGGCTTCATCGCGCCATTCATCTTAGGCCGATAAGGAGAAGAATTGTGATGCTTGATCTTGAATCAAGAGTTCAAAGGATCATCTTGTTGTTGAGATTGAGCCGTTATCCGTGATAATCCTTTCGAGTGCATACCGACGTGATAAGATTATGTTTGATGAATCAAGCCACAACATTCTTGGTAATGATGCAACGAGGTCGCTTCTACCCACTTGGTAAAAGTAATCGCCACAAGGATGAAACGATGTCCATTGAAGTCCGGGCTTAATTTCTCCGATCATGTCAATGCCCCACATTGCAAAAGGCCAAGGAGAAGTTAAAACATTCGAGGTACCGAGGTACGTACTTTGTCGCATAACCGCACTTGTGACAAGATCGAGCGTAGGTGACAATCGCCTTCCATGGTAGACCAATAGTAACTGTTCTCAAAATCTTCTTAGCCATGGTGTGTCCACCGGAGTGGGTACCAAACCGGCTTCGTAACTCTTCCATGATACGATTTGTTCCCGGTCTACACAATGAGTAAGCACAAGTCGTGGTTGCGCTTTGTATAAGATGCCTGTCGAAAGAATTTGGATGCAAATCTTCTCATGAACTTTATCATTAATGATGCCCTCGGGATATTCCCGAGTCTCAAGATACCTCTTCACGCCATAGTACCAAGGTTTCTCTTCTCGATCAAGCTCATAACAATACGCTGGTTCGCCAAACTTCTCAATGATGATCCGGGAGCCTCGTTGTCCCATCTAACCTTGAACATAGACGACATAGTAGCCAATGCGTCGCTAACCGATTCTCTTCTCGTGGAATGATCAGTAATCTCTTCAAGTAGGGATCAAACTCAAAACATGCCTCGATACGGAATGAGATTCGGATGCTTCGATCCCACCTCGCCTTAATCCGACCGATCACCAAAGTCGAGTCTCCACACTTGTAAGAACTTGATTCTAAGTCAATAGCCTTTGATACCCATGATGCACGCCAGACCGCCATGTTGTTGGTAACCAAACATAATCGCGTGAAAGGCGATGTCCCTGTAGGGATGTAATGATGGCGCCAATGCTACAAGTGCTTGAGGCTCCATCAAAACCATAGTCCATCGGGATCCTTGTTCAGTCCTTCGTCTGGGCTCGGTTCTTCGCAATCAGAACTAGTAAAACATCTTCTCGAAATTGAATCGCATAGATCGATAGTCGCTCACGGCTTGATGAGCCAAATGATCGCTACCACACTTCCTTTGATCGCTCGAGAAGTGTACCGATGTCATATTCGGTCAAGATCATTTGCCATCTTGCTATTCTTCCCGAGAGAGCTGGTTTCTCAAAGATGTATTTTATCGGATCCATCTTGAAATCAACAAGGTAGTGTGAGTCAACATATACCGCCTTAGTCGGCGCAAAGCCCAAGCCAAAGCGTTAAGTTTTCTCGAGCCGTGAGTATCTTGTTTCACGCCGGTAAACTTTTGCTAAGGTAGTATATTGCATGCTCTTTTCGACTGCACTCGCCATGTTGCCCCAACACACACCCTATTGAGTTCTCTAACACCGCAAGTACATGATAAGAGGTCTTCCTTCGCGGGCGGCATCGTGATAGGAGGATTCTAGGTACCCTTGATTTTGTCAAAAGCGATCCGCAATCGCTGTTCCATTCCACTACTTGATCTTTCTTTAACTTGAAGATTGGCTCACAAGTAGCGCTTAGTGTGCAATGAATCTGCAATGTAGTTCAATCGGCCCAAGAAACCTCGACTTCCTTCTCGGTGGAGTCGGCATCTCTTGAATAGCTTTAACCTTGGCGGATCAACTTCAATACCTTTACCACCGACAACAAACCCTAGGAGTTTTCCTGATCCGACTCCAAAGGTGCACTTGTTAGATTAAGTCTCATCCCTTCTTCAACATCAAATAGTTTCGCAAATGATCAAGATGTTCTTCTTCGCCTGCGGATCGAGCTATCATATCGCCGACGAGACCTCTATCTCGTGATGAATCATGTCATGAAACAATGTCACCATAGCACACGATAAGTGGCACCCGTTTCTTCAATCCGAACGCATAACCTTGTAGCGTAGTGCCCCACCGTAACAAAAGTAGTCTTCCATGTCTTCGTGAGCCATTTTGATCCGATTGTAACCGGAGAAACCATCCATGAAGGAGAAAACCTATGTCGAGCGGTGTTGTCAACCGAACATCAATATGAGGAAGTGGAAATCGCTCTTCTGACTTGCTTTGTTTAGATCTCAGTAATCCACACACATTCGTATTTTGCCATCCTTCTTAGGTACGGGTACCACATTGCAACCCACTAGGGATAAGAGGTGACATTAAGAAACCGCATTGAATCCTTCATAACTTCGCTTTGATTTTCTCTCGACATCTCGTGACGATACGATTTAACCTTCTGCTTTCACCGAGAAACCTTCTTTGTCGGCAATCGTGTACCACAATATCAATGTCTAAACCCGCATGTCTTCGTATGACCAAGCAAAACCTCAATATAGTCTCGTAGCATCCGAACCAACCTTTCTTTAACACTGCTCTCAAGACCCGCCTCCTACCTTGATCTCTTTTCTGCCTTCACAAGACTCCAAATTCACCACCTCAACTTGCTCTTCGTGGTGGTCAGATACTCGCTTCTTGTCAGAAAGCACCGCAAGTTCTCCGGCACTTCACAATCTTCCTCACTCGCCTTCTCGGCTTGGTAGATCGGATTATCAAGTCATATTTAGCACTAGCATAGTGTTATTAACTAGATTCGGAGTGATTCTGCAGCAGTATCACGGGTGTGTAAGAACACATAGCTTTTGAAGGGTGATAAAGTAAAAGAAAGAAACAAACAATTGAATGCAAAAGTCCAACGAATTTATTGAATGAAAATACGCAAACGACAGATAATAACCTCGAACGAGCCATGATGCCCCCAAGGCACTAGGCTTTCAAAGTTTATTGTTCAAAACATAAAGAAATACAAAAGCAAAACAAAACAAAAGCAATTACTCCCGACTAAAGGAGATTGGTATGACGCCTTCGCCTTCCAATTGTCGAGCCCATGATCCGAGTCGGAAGATCCACTTGCCGATGTCGAAGTCGTTGTCGCCGCCTTCTATAGCATGGATTCCACTGATCGATGCGAAAGGAAGTTGGCCGACATCATGCGCGATCATCTTCCCGACCTTGATGGTGAAGCCTAAACCAGCCTTGTCGATTTGAAAGGAAGATCGTGAGCTGTCCCAAATAGCACTACCTCCTTGTTCAACAATAGCCTTGAGCATCTTTCAATGAGGCCATCCTAGGCGGATCTTTAGCATCTTCAGAGGACAGGAGAGTCAGCAGTGACTGGTATTGTTTCAAAAGCTTGACAGGAGTCTCAAAGAATTCACCTTCCATCTCGAGATAGCGGAATGACCTAGATGACCGACCATATACTCTTCTTCACCACACCGAACAACCTTCCTTTCACCGGTATTTCAACGATGCAAGGTAGAGGTAATACCGCCCCATGTATCCAAGGGCCCAAGTAGGCAAGAGTGTCGGACGGATGTCCATGACAAAGAAAGTAGAGTCAAAAGTCTGGAACCGACTTTAACAAAGTAGTGAGCTCTCCAAGCACCGTCGCTTAGAACCATCAAAAGCTCTCACAATAATGTCACTGGTCTCGTAACCAACCCTTCGACATCAAGCCGATCAAAAGCGCCTCGAAGGATATTCAAGCGTAACCGTATCAACCAAAACATGAGATAAGTGTAGTGCTTGCATTCAATGTGATGAGATGGCTTTGTTGGTTTCTTTCCTAAGAGTCAAATCAAGATCGTAGAAGCCTAGGCCGTTGTTGGCAGCCGTGCTAGCAATACAAACTTCGAACTGGTCGGTGGTAGTGTCTGCGGCACATGAGCATTCTTCTTTAAACTTCACCAAGGCATTAGCATGAGCCTCGAGCACAAGCGAGAGCATGGATATTTTGACGAGTCCGTCCCTAACTGCTCCAACATTGTAAGTCACTCTTCTTGATGATCTTCGAATTTCCTCCATTTCTTGTTTGAGGTGTCTTCAAGAACTTCCTTTGGTACTTCGGTCGAGCGGTGATGAGTCAACGTTCTTTCCTCTAGTCGATATTGATGAGTAGACGGAATGCGAAATGGAGTCGTTTTTGGAGGAGAGATTCTCGAGAGAATACCCTTCCGGTTCGGGTCACCTTACTTGATCCGTGATGTTGTCAATGCGTGAATAGAAACTTCAAAGAAGATCTTCAATAGTCGAGGGTCTTGCTGACGCCATGATAGTAAACGTCACCCATAGTTCCAAGGGATAGCTTTGTCGAGGAATATGGAATGGTCTTGGAGAAGTGATAATGAGAGGTGCCACCTAGGCACAGGATCGCAGAGGAAATTTTATTGTGTTAACATCAAGATAGTCTTCTGGAAATCGCCACCCCATCCGGTCGCTTTAACATCTTCAATAGGAATCTTGTAACTATCGTGACAAGTACTTCACCATGTAATCATATTTTCCACTTGGCTGCCCCAAGGTATCCCACACGATGGTACAGCTTTCAGATCTCGATCTTCAACTTAGACATTTCACACACCTCCGCATGTGTGGTTTCGTAAATAGTATCTCACGGTTATCCATCATGCACTGAACACGCCTTCTCAACCAAGCACAACCATCGTGCGATGGGCACCAACGACACCCTCTCGGGCATCCCGATTGACACCGCTTGCAACAAATTCTTCTTAATACCATCGAGGAATGGTCAAGTCATCTATGTTGAAAACATAAGTATCGCCACCAACAGATTGGAACTCTTGTCATGGTTAGCATAGGCGCTGATCACATTCGGAGTCTCAACAGAGGATCAAACTCAATCGCTTAGCTTCAATCATATCTTGAATCTTGTTCTTCGAGCCCAACAATTGTCGTTGCGTGCCCTGGCTATTGGAATGGTAAGCATACTTAGCATTAGGATTGTATCGGAGAGGAAGTGTTGACATTCGAGGAGGATCCCTGGTATCACCGCTCAACATGTGTTGCAAGGCTTATGACAAAGGCATGCTGATCTTCGTAAACTGCCTTCGTGGCGCTGCTCGCTACGCTGTCTCACCGAGGTTGTGCCGATGTAGGATCGAGATCACAACCGCCTCTACGATTGAGCGCCGGTCTCGGCTCGGCTTTTCCGATTACACACAAGATTAGCTTTTTCTTAGCACCAAAAGATCTCTTCGCAAAGATTGAAGATGACTCTACATGAATCTTCCCACTCTTGATACCGCTTCAATACGCCGCCTTCAATACGTTTCTGAATCCGGATGAAGAATTTCCAATCGATGATTGAAGAACGGGTCTGCTGTTCCTATAAACATATCAACCAACTCCCTATTGGACAAGGGTGGTTGAACTCGTCAGATCTCCACCGAGCATACCTTGAACTTCTCATCACGACCCATAGACATGCTTTGTAGTTGCATGCGAGGGTGTCAATTCAGATTGTACTCATATGTCTCAGAAAGCATCGCCAAGTCACCCAAGTACGGATACGGTCATTCTCTAGTCGATAGTACCATTCCAACTGGTTCCCGACAAACTCTCTTGAAAATAGTGCATCCACAACTTTCGTCATCGGTGTGGGGATTGATCTTCGGACATAGGACTTCAAATGCGCCTTTAGGCAAGACATGCCATCATACTTGGCAAAAGTAGGAACTTTGAACTTGGGAGGAATCACAACACCAGAACAAGACTCGATCATCAAAGTTCAGCCCCATTTTCAAGTTTTCCACAAAGATTCGATCGATCTTTCGTTGCTTGTACTTGTCATCTTCCTCGTAGTACGACCATAATCGGGAGTGGTCATCTCCTCCTTTCTTTGGCTCACGCCGCCACCTTCATCACCCTTGGTACTCCTCAGTATGACACTTCCTTCAGAGAGCCCACACGTGACCACCTTAGGACCCCTTTGAAACGCTCACCATGTTGAGGAGACCAACAACCTTCTTCTCTTGTTGATGAGCTTCTTCGATCTTCTTGGCCTGGACCAAGTCAGTGAACATCTGATGAAACCGAGCATTCGAGCTCGAGATCTTTGACAATTGCTCAAGAGCCATTTCGCTAAAATAAATAGCAGCAAATGAGAAAACCAATCTCCAATGTACCGTGATGCAATGTTATGATATGCTATGCGATGTTTATGTGCAATGCAATGTTTTCAAGGACCTAAGAGATTTAAATTTGTTTAAACAAGCAAATGAACAAACATTTATTAGTACTTCTCATTATTTTCTTCTTTTAAGTACAAGAGATAGTTCAAAACAAAAGAAACATATAAATCCTAAATCTCTAAGTCTCCCATGGGCGCTCTCTGGTGCCGATGTAGGCATTGATGCTTCGCCTCATGAAGTAGCTTGGTCAACTCTAGGACTTTCTTCTCACTTGCATAACACTGAGCTTCAAAGGTATCCCTTTCTTCTTTAAGTCGAATCCAGATCTCTTCAAGTCTTCAAAATCAGAGGCATGCGGGATGGAGAATAAAGATAGGTACGCCACTAGCAACAGTTCCATAATTACCGGTAAAACAAAGTGAATGGCATCATGAGGTTTTGAGCTCGAGCTCGCACTCCATTTGAGGTAAGGTTCAAGGAATGGAGTTCGGTGCCCCAAAGTCTTGGTATCGTCTTCTTTACCATGCCCCAAGTATGTATAACCTTCGCCGGTAACTCGAGGTCGGGTTGTAGTCGAACACAATATCTTGAGAAGCATATCATGTGGACCATCTCTTCGAGCAAAACCAAACCGATGAGCTAGAGAAGTTGTCAGGTAATACCTCCTTATACCAAGGAGCGTACATTAGGAATTCTCCACAACGCGCCAATGAATGTGAAATCCTTTTGAGAGAAAAGATTCCAACGGATATCCGAATGAGAGAGTGACATCAATCTTTGAGACCATCTCAACCTTTGTTCATTTTTCAAACTCGATGGAGGAAGGTGCGAAATAAACCACCTTGAAATAAGATACAACACATGAGAGTTCCTTTTAGTAGTACGCAGTGTGGAGAGAATGTGATGTCTCCAAGTAAAGTAGGCATGATTGCGGGTAAGAAACAACTTGATGGCGTTGACATCTATGAATTGATCCGAGTTAGGAATAGAACCAAGCCATAGATTAGCAAGGCCACAATATTTTCAAATGCATGGAAACTCATAACTTTGAGGAATTCCTCGCTTTCTTAATTAGAAACTTAGAAAGTAAACCCTTAACTCCGCTTCTGTTTCCCAATTGGCTTCGATATTTGAACGCTTAAGATGTAAGGTCGATGCAATGTCTTCGTACTTAGGAACCTTTTCTAAACCTTGAATGGCATTTGGTCAAAAATAGGTACCCCAAGTAGCTTAGAGAACTCTTCCAAGGTAGGAAACCGATAATCGGAAATGTGAAGCAATGGTGTTTCGGATCAAAGAATCGAATAGACATGCATCATATCTTCTTCAAAACCGAGATAACCAAATCAAGCGATACAACCATGTCTTTTGATGAGTCGAGCATGGTTGGAATCAAACCAATTCTTTGAGTGAGAAGGGATACCCATGAAGTTGATCTCGATAGTCTTCTGAAGCCATAATCCCTACAAAACAAGAGCAAAGATAAATCCCTAGGTCCTTGAAGAAATGATATGCAATGCATGATGTCATGATGTCATGTTTAGCACACACAAACAATTCACAATGAGCCTAGGTTTAAGGCTTTATGAGGTATGGTGATTACCCACCAAAAGTTTGAGTTGGTTCATCCCGTCCTATAATAGTAACCGGGTTCTAGGAATCTCATATCATGATCTTTCTCGAGGCGCTATTTCAATACGACGGCCAAGTGGTCGATCGAAATGTCCCAAAGTCCGATCTCAATGAGCGAGCATCGAGTATCAACCAACCCCTCCACACCAAAGCCGCCATCTCACTACCTTCTAATGGCCAAGATGGGTCAATTAAGGTTCTAAAAGTTTAGTTAGCGATGACACCACGCCAAATACTATCTTCAACTTGGGAATGAAGAGTATCGGACAACCAGTGTCACGCTAACGTAGCCATCATGTTGACCGCTTAGTTATATCGCCTAACGGTCGCGATGATCTAATGCTACTTACCTAAAAGGAAACCCGGATCCCGGGTGTAGATCCCACAAATATAATACCCAAGCAACCCTTAAAGATAAAGCATAAGTCAAACAAAAGCAATAAAAGTTATCTAGAAACTTTAAGGCAATTCTCTTTTTAGGTGAGTCCCCAGCAGCGCCAGCCTGGTGATGAACTCCACTTTGTAGGATTTTGTATCCAAATGCGGATAGCAAGAGTCGCCACCGACTTTTTATTTTTATCCAATTATGGAAGGTAAAAGCAAAAAAGACCTTCGCGATTCTCGAGTTCGGAGAATGGTGATGAAAAGGAAGGTATTAGCACCCTTTCCATCCGTAGTTATCTACGGGCTCTTAGTTGCTCTAGATCACTTTTTAAAATTGTTTCTGTGTTTGACAAAATGTTTTAAAAAGGCATTTCGCTTGACTTTGTAATGACTCATGGAGTGTATACAAAGTGTTCGGAAATGTTTTGTTTTGAAAAGAATTTGAACTTTGAAAAAGTGTGTGGTGTGAAAAGCATTTGATAGAGCAAGCAACTAAAAGACTTATTTACCCACCTTAATGGGTCGCTTTGTTGTACTTACATTCCTTTAGAATAGCGCAGCCGCATCCATTAGTTAAGAGGTAGCTCCATTCGCTGGATGTAAACGGACATTCGAAGGGACATCGGATGGTCATAGAAAGCAACTTGTAGGAAGTATCCTAGCACATTCGCGGACTATCATCATTTTCGTGAGCGACAATCGAGGGTCAAGATCATGTATTCGGAGGCGACATCGTGGGTCTTATGATTGTATCGAAGGGACTATGATGATTTGTTTGGCAACGCTAGAATACCCTACGCTCGAGGGACATGACCATTTGAAATCGAAGGCATCGAGAGAGAATTACCCTAAGGGGTGTGAAAGAAGTGTGTCAAATTTATATTTTATCTTGAAGATTAGTGTGCTATGTTCATTGTTATCTTGCCACACGCCTAGTTACTAGCAATTGATAAGGGAAAAGTGAAAGTAAAATGCGGAATGTAAAGGAAAGGTAAACCCACGCTATTACATGGCTTGAAGTATACAATTTAAAAATGCGGAAAATAAAAGCCTAATTTAAACTATTACAACCCATGAGCAATTACATTATTGAAAAAAAGAATAATAAAAGAAAAACGTCCGAATCGGAGCAACCTGTGAAAGAATGGGAAATCGGAAAATACGAGATGAATTGAATAAGAGGAAAATGTTAGAAAATGCAAATTTTAATATGAGAAAATTAATATATGCTGGAAATAAGATAAATATATATTAAAATAATTTTTGGGATTTTTTGGAAAAGATTTAATAATTAAAATGCAATTTATAATGATTTAAATGCAAAAATAAAAATAAAATAAATATGCATGCAAAAATTATATTTTAAAATTTGTTAAATTAAATAAAGGTTTTCGAATATAAAGGTGAAAATAAAATATTTTTGGTAATTTTTAAAATGCGTAATAAAAATTATGAAAACAAATTAAAATAGCATAGAAATATTAAAATAAATGAAAATGTAGAAAATAATGGAAATATGCAAGTTTGTAAAGAAAAGCAAACCAGTCCTGTGTCGCTCGAACCATGTCCCTTGAGAGCATCTCCAGCCTGAAGCACCTTAACCAATGGACCAAACGTCATTTGGTGTTTGAACTGTTGGAATCAATTGATTTATAAACGTGTCACCGATTATTTGAAAATCAAACAACACAAGGCTGGCCCTGTGGAATTCAAATGAGCGAATCAGAGGGAGATATTGTGCCACGCCATGCGGTCAATGGGTCAACGCTTGAGTGGTCACCGGAACCCTAACCCGGCCATCTTCCATGGGTGGATTCTGAAACCCGCAAATTAGCCAAAATCAAAGGCAAAAGAACCCTACCCCTAATTCACCCCCACGATTAATGGTGGTATCCATTCATGCCGAATCGCCCGTGTAATGAGTTTCGATTTAAGATGATGAAACCTAACAATGGCATATTCTTGTTCGCATTAAACCTCCCATGTAACACGTCAAGTATGTTCTAATGGGTACCCCGATCTCAAACAAACAAGCCAAAATGCTTAAAGATGCATGGATTTTAAAATTCAAATTTGAAAAGAATGCAAACCGTGAGAGTTCCAAGACGCGATCCGCGCCTGCCTCAGTGGATGCTTTTGCTTCGGGAACCTTAGAGGAGGATTGAATGGTTAGAACACCTTGAATTTGGTGGATTTTGAAATTCAATTTCAAAGATTCTTGAAAATTTTGGCAACATAAGGACTTATGCTTGGGCTAGGTTTCCTCCGTGGTTCAGGTGTATCGGCAATTTATAGAAGAGATTGGAAGAGAAAAACAAGGAAAAAGATTGGAAATTGAATGTGCAAATATTTTCCAATAAATTCAAATCAAATTTTCTTTAAAACTTGATTTTTTCCTTCCATAAGCATGAGCCACGAATTTGGTAATGGTTGTGGGCTTTCTTGACATTAAGAGATATAAATTCACATTTTATTTGAAAGAAACTTAATTTTCATATTTTACACAATTTATTTTTGAATTAAATGTTGTAAAATTCAAATATAAATCATGAAAATAGAAAATCATCAATGCCAAGCATTTATGGGTCAAGAATAACATCATGAACAAGTTTGATCAAAGATTATAGGCCCATTTGGAAAATTTTGCACGACCAAATGTCCTTTTTGCAATTGTCCAAAATTGCCCAACTCTCGAATAATGTGTATCTTGCTCAATTTTCCATATTTTGAGTGTTCTTGGAATTTTGGAAAGCTCTAAGAGTCCTCTAACCAATGCTTTGGTCTCATTTCAATTGGAGTTACTATGCTCAATATATCTTCAAAACAAAAAGTTGACTTTTGTTGACTTTGAAATGACCAGAATGTTTGAGCTATACCTCTCAAATAAAGCATTTTTGGACATTCTTGTGAGACATGAAGTTGTAGAGAATTGAATTTCCAAACAAGAGAGGTGGTGGAAAAATTTCCAGAAAGTATGAGAAAGTTATGATCACAAAGTCTGGGCTTGACTTTTTCACCCAGAAACCCTAATTTAGAAAGTTCACTCGAGCAAATCTCGAGTTTTCTTGATGAATCATGATCAACCCTTGATCAAATGATGAATGTTACTTCAAAATGAAGATGTTGACCAAAAATCGAGGTTTGATCAGATGTTGACCATTACGCTTGACTTTTTTTGTCCAATACACCGATTTTCAACCATCCGAGCAATCATTCTGAGGAAACTAATTCTGGGAAGCTTGAAACTTGACATGAGAATCTTTTGAAGATATGGGGAGGCCTCAAGGCCATTGAGATGTTGAAGTTCATCTTGACTTGAGATTCTACCAACCCTAATTTGGGTTGATTGTCTAGGAGAGAGTTTTTCCGATCAACTCTCGAGAACTGAGCATGATGTAATGAAACTTTATAGATGGAGGGCAAATTTTGGGTATGACAATCACTAATCGATAAGGATGGCCTGAAAGAAGAGCTAGTTATACAAAAGAAGCTACGCAAGAAGAGCGAGTTATACAGCCCACGAAGAGCAAGTCGAGGTTGTGAATTGGGCAATCAGACGAAGATGTAAAAGAGATCAAGATAGAGCGGTCTTAGGAATGTTGTTAAAGAAAGGTGGTTCAGATGTACGAGACTATTGAGGTTTTTGCTTGGTCATACGAAGACATGCCGACATTGATATCAGTGGTACAATCACTGTCGAAGAAGGTTTTCTCCTGATGTAAGGTCTGGCCGATGCGTCCCGAGATGTCGAGAAAATCAAAGAGTTATGAAGGGGCCAACGCCGGTTTCCTAGTCACATTTATCCTCAGCAATAATGTGGTACCTGCACTCTAAGAAGGATGGTAAGGTACGAATGTGTGGATTACGTAGATCCGAACAAAGCGAGTCCGAAAGATGATTTCCCACTTCCTCATATTGATGTTTCGTTGACAACACCGCCAAGATAAGGTTTTCCTTCATGGATGGTTTCTCCTACATAATCGATCAAATGGCTCCTCAAGACATGGAAGACTACTTTCATTGCAAAGGGGCACTTTCTCGCTACAAGGTTATGCTGCTTGATTAAGAACGCAGCGCCACTTATCGCCGCATATGGTAACATTATTTCATGACATGATTCATCACGAGATAGAGGTCTACGCCGATTTACATGATAGCTCGATCCTGCATCAAGAAGAACATCTGATCATTTGCGTAAACTGCTTGACAGTCAAGTACAGTTGAGACTCAACTAAAATTGGAGTCGATCCTAAAACCCTAGGGTTTGTAGTCAAAGGTATTGAAGTTGATCCCGCCAAGGTTAAAGCTATTCAAGAGATGCCGCCCCCACCCGAGAAGGAAGTCGAGGTTTCGGGATTGAACTACATTGCCGTATTCATTGCACACCTAATCGCTACTTGTGAGCCAATCTTCAAGTTACTTAAGAAAGATCAAGTAGTGGAATGAAACGACGATTGCTGATCGCTTTTGACAAAATCAAGGAGTACCCACGTAATCCTCCTATCCGATGTCACCACCAAGGAAGACCCTTATCATGTACTGACAAAGGTTAGAACTCAATGGGTGTGTGGGCAACATGACGAGTCCGGTCGAAAAGAGCATGCAATATACTACCTTAGCAAAAGTTTACCGATCGTGAAACAAGATACTCACAAATGAGAAAACTTGCAACGCTTTTGGCTCTGCCACGACTAAGACAAGATATGTTGACCACACTACCTTGTTGATTTTCAAGATGGATCCGATAAAATACATATTTGAAACCATCTCTCCGGAAGAATAGCAAGATGGCAAATGATCTTGACCGAATATGACATCCAAAGACATTTCTTTAAAGCGATCAAAGGAAGTGTGTAGCCGATCATTTGCCTATCTGTCAGAGATGACTATCACCTATGCATCAATTTGCATGAAGATGTTCTACTACAGATTACAAGAACCCAGCCCGAAGGACCCGAACAAGGATCCCGATGGACTATGGTTTTGATGGAGCCTCAAACGCACTGGCAATGGCATGGCGCCATCACATCCCCCACAAAGTGACATACGCCTTCACCGCCAGATTATGTTTCAGCTGCACTAACAACATGGCACGAAGGCTGCATCATGGGTCTTAAAGTCGCTATTGACTTAAGAATCAAGTTCTTACAAGTGTATGGAGACTCACTTTAGTGATCACCGATTAAGGGCGATGGATACGAAGCATCCGAATCTCATTCCATATCGAGCATGTTCGAGTTTGACCCTACTAAGAGATTACTTTCAATCATTCCACGAGAAGAGAATGGCCAAGGCACGCATTGGCTACTATGTCGCCTATGTTCAAGGTTAGATGGGACAACGAGGCCCCGATCATCATTGAGAAGTTTGATCAACCGTATGTTATGAGCTTGATAGTAAGAGAAACCTTGGTACTATGACGTGAAGAGGTATCTTGAGACTCGTGAATATTCTCAGGGCATCTCACAATGATAAGAAGTTCATGAGAAGATTTGCATCCAAATTCTTCCTCAAGAACGACATCTTATACAAGCAACCACGACTTGTGCTTATCATCTACCGTAGACCAAAACAAAGAATGCGATCATGGAAGAGTTACACGAAGGCTAATTTACCCACTCCAAAGGACACACCATGGCTAAGAAGATTTTGAGAACAGTTACTATTGGTCCACCATGGAAGTCGATTGTCACCGCTTACGCCGATCTTGTCACAAGTGCCGACGATACGACAAAGTGCACGCACTCAAAGACTGAATGTTTTAACTTCTCCTTGGCCTTTGCAATGTGGGGCATTGACATGATTGGAGAAATCAAGCCCACGCTCCAATGGACATCGCTTCATCCTTGTGGCAATAGATTACTTTACCAAGTGTAGAAGTGTACCTCGTATGCTCTCAAGAATGTTGTGGCTCGATTCATCAAACATAATCTTATCCGTCGGCATGGCACTCCCGAAAGGATTATCACAGATAACGGTTCCAATCTCAACAACAAGATGATCACCGAACTCGCACGCAGCTCAAGATCAAGCATCACACCTTCTCCTTATCGGCCTAAGATGAATGGCGCGAAGCCGCCAACAAGAACATTAAGAAGATTATACGTAAGATGACAATGACTTACAAAGATTGGCATGAGATGTTACCATTTGCTCTTCATGGTTATCGCACACAAAGACGAACATCAACAGGCAACCCCTTCTCTTGTATACGGATGGAAGCCGCTTACCCATCGAGGTTCGAGCACCTCAACCGTAGTCCTCAAGAGGCAGAGTTAGGCGAAGACGACGGGTTCATCGCCACCGCATTAACTTGATTGATGAGAACGACTCGCATCCATCCGCCATGGATGATTTATCGAACGAATGATCGTGAGCATTTAACAAGAAGGTCAAGCACCGAGTCTACCAAGTCTGATCTAGTAGTCGCGATCATTCTTCCACAAGGTGATCCTGTGGGCAAATGGACTCCCACCTACGAGGGACCTTGTAGTCAAGACAAGATTTTCCTGCGGAGCTATGATACTTAGCACCATGGATGTGAAGACTTCCCACACCCGTGAACGCAGATAGTCAAAAATACTACGATAAAGAGACCCGCTAGGTCGACCGGCCTAGGCAAAAATATAGATCCCGCGAACCAAAAGGTTCGGCAAAAATTAAGGATATATACAAAACATGTACACCCGCAAGTCGAAACCCGAAAAGGTCACAAAAAGGGTATCCCGAGATCAAAACCCGAAGGGCGGTCTAGGCAAAAGTTAGATTTAAGCGCACGACTATGTCTCTTCCAGATCACTCTTCGCACTACCAAGATTCAAGGTCAAATGGCTAAGATCGCCTACTCACTTTCTAACGAAGAAGGAGATGAGATAGTTGAAATATATGAGTACTAGCATAGTTGGAACTTAACGAGATTGTTCCGACAGCTTTTACCTTCTTGTGTACAAACCACTTGGCCATACGCCACCTTTCAAATAAATACAACTTCTTTCTCTTTACAATTTCTGTTGTTGTTATTTGCAATAAGTCCAACGTTTGCTTTGAATGACTATATGCATTTGACAATAAGAATCTAATCACAAACATACGAAAAGTGAACATACAAAAGTACTTACTATGTGTTCCGTGAATCGATGACGACGAAAGTCAACAAATAGTTCCCCACAAACATAAAGGTGTCACCACAACACACCTTCCCCAACGGAGTATATGTTAATCCACAAGCAGTGGCGATTCCACTCAACCGAGTAGTAACACTTCATCCCTAGCGGATATTTCTCAATCCTCCCCCTTCTCCCAGCTAGCCAGTATCCAGACTCCAAAACTTGGTCGATATAGTGCACTGGAGGAAACATACACTTTTATTCCCACCAGAGATTACAACGGACCTGACTCTTCAAGCCCGCCTCAAGAACCATCAAATGCCTCCAAGAGATCTACACTCAATCCCCAGAGAGCACCCCAAATTTCCTCAATAAATCGCCCCACTCTCCTCGTGGTCTATATATGAGATCTCCAACAACGAGCTTCTCAAATCTTCCTTCCTCAACAATATCTAGGCCCAAGACTGGTCGAAAGGCATCGAGGAATCCAGATATCTCTTCTTCTCCTTCAAAAGCGGGTTCTCACCTACTCAATTCCCCTGCGTGAGTCGAATCTTCAAACAGTAATATCCGATCTTCTTCAAGATGGATATGTTTTGAAATATCAACATTTATCATTCATACATTTCATAAAGTCATAATTCATGCATATGTCCATATACACCGTCATGCATCATACTTGCATAAGACTAACAAATATTCTATCAAAGTTTTCTTGTTTTCTCCAAAACAGTCACTTCTACCACGAAAACAGTCCGTGATTAAGCCCCAATCGACGGAAAACTATCCGAAAGACCGCCTCGCTGGTCTCCTTCCATGTATCCAGATTAATTCGCCGACGGAAAACTATCCAAAGATCGCGTTATCCTCCGATATGTGCATGGATCAACACCGATGCATACAGTAGCTATCCACATTTTTGCCAACTACTATCTCCTTAGTAATCGCACGAAGATTTATTCTGACTCTTCCTATTATCAACAAAGAATCATGAGTCTCATGTACGACTCGCTTTCTGATGGCATCTAAGCCCATCTCCGACTACTTGTCAACATTCTTCACCGTAATGCCGCATATATGGTTAAAAATCAATACAAACCAATAACTTCATTCAAAGTGAACACAAGTCTAACGTGACGACTCCCCTGATGGCATCTTAAGCCCATCTCCTCTCCGCTTCAGAACATCTACAGAGTCAACATACGGCCACTCCCCCAAAGATCGACCTTTCCAGATGGCATCTTAAGCCCATCTCCGCAGCTCTCCTATTAAAACCTCGAGTCATGACGACTCGCTCCCCAACGAAGTCTCCAACTTCTCCAAATGGCATCCGAAGCCTTCCCCCGCATCATCCACCAACCGCAAAGTGCAAATTGTGTACTGTGTTCAATCATCTTCACCTCCGTGTCACGAAGACAAGCATGTCAATCTAACCTTCCAAGACAAGAAGATTGAACAGGGCAGTCGTCATACCCCAAAATTTGCCCTCCATCTTCTCAAAAGATTTCATACATCCACTCAAGGATTCCTCAAGAGTCGATCGATAAACTCTCTCCTAGACAATCAACCCAAACTAGGTTTGGTATCTCTCGTCAAGATGGATTTCCAACATCTCCAATGGTCCTCATGCCTCCTCATATGCTTCAAAGATTCCATGTCAAGTTTCAAGCTTCACAAGTCAAGTTTCCCGCATAATCGCTCGATGGTCGAAAATCGCAGTATTGGACAAAAGTCAACTGTGGTCAACATACAACAAAACTTCATGATTTTTGGTCAACATCCTCATTTTGAAGTTATTCATCATTTGATCAAGGGTTGATCATGATTCATCAAGAAAACTCAAGATTTGCTCAAAAGTCAAACTTTCTAAATTAGGGTTTCTAGATGAAAAGTCAACCGAACTTTGACCGATCATAACTTTCTCATACTTTCTCGTAAATTTTTCCACCACCTCTTGTTTTGAAGGAAATTCAATTTCTACAACTTCATGTCTCACAAGAATGTCCAAAAATGCTTCATTTGAGAGGTATAGCTCAAAACATTACGTGTCATTTTCAAAGTCAACAAAAGTCAACTTTTGTTTTGAAGATATATTGAGCATGGTAACTCCAATTGAGATGAGACCAAAGACATTGTTAGAGGACTCTTAGAGCTTTCCAAAAGTCCAAGAACACTCAAAATGTGGAAAATTGAGCAAGATACATTATTCAAGTTGGGCAATTTTGGACAATGCACAAAAGGACATTTTGGTCAAAAATTTTCCAAACGGCTTATAATCTTTTGATCCAAACTTGTTCATGACAATATTCTTGACCCATAAATGTTAATATGGCAATTTTTATTTTATTGATTTTATTTTGAATTTAGAAACATTTAATTCAAAATTAAATTATATAAAATATGAAAATCATATTTTTCCAAAAGATTGATTTTTATATGTCTGAAGTCCAAGATAGCCCAATATACTTACAAATTCAGCTTGATCTTGCATTGAAGAAGAAATCAAATTTTTTCAAGAAAATTGATTTATTTGAAAAATATTGAATGCTCCAAATCAAATCTTTCCATTCCTTTTTCCCTTCCAACTCTCTATAAATATCAAGCATCATAGCCCAAAGGACAAACCCTAGCTCAAGCAAACCCTTATTTTGTCAAAATTTTCCAAGAATCTTGAAATCAATTTCAATTTTCAAAGAAAGCTTCACCTCTTCCAACCATCCAAACGTGCTCGGGGTAAGGAGGCAGACATCATCGTATTTGATTAAACAAGCTAAATCGCAATGCACATTCATACATATTTGAATTTTTCTTGAAATTATATTATTATTCTGTGTGTTTTAATGGATTCTAATGCTTGCATGTGTTCATGAGGTTCCATGGTTGATCCGGGCAATCATTCTTGGTTTTGAACGCCGAATTGTTGTAATACCATTGTTAGGGTTTTCGACTGGTGAGTTTCGAATCAGACAGCCGATTCACCAAAACTAACACCACCATTGATTCTGGAGGTCCGATTTAGGTGGACAAGGTTTTTCTTTGTTTTCGCGTTATTTTGCAGTGTTCCAAGAATCTCCTCATCGAGAAGACGACCGAGTTAGGGCCCGCTGCTGACTCTCTCTCGACCGGGCGATATGGCGCGGCACAACGGAGTTCCGATTCATTCATTCAAATTCAATCGGGCCCCCGCTACCGACTGTTTTGATTTTTTCAAAATATCCCCGACGCTGTACATTCATATCATTTGATTTTGGCTTCCAAACACCAAGTGCATCATGGCGAGGGTGCCAAGGTTGGTTTTATATTTGAAGGATGTCTCCAACATTCCGGTTCGCATAACCTTTTCTTTTTTACAAAACTCTATTTTCCTATTTTCCAATTATTTTCAATATTTTCATTCATTTTAATTAATTTCCATTTTATTTCGCATTAAAAATTACCAAAACATTTTTCTTTTTACATTATTTTCATAAAATCTTTATTTAATTTAATAAATTAAAAATATAATTTTGCATGCATATTTATTTTATTTTTATTTTAGCATTTAAATCATTATAAATTGCATTTTAATTATTAAATCTTTTCCAAAAATCCCAAAAATTATTTTAACTTATTTATCTTATTTCCAGCATATATTAATTTTCTCATATTAAAATTTGCATTTTTCTAACATTTTCTCTTATTCAATTCATCTCATTTTCCGATTTCATTCTTTCACAAAGTTGTCGATCTTGACGCTTTTTCTTTTATTATTCTATTTTTTCCAATAATGTAATCGCTCATGGATGTAATAGTTTAAATTAGGTTTTATTTTCCAAGTTTAAATTATGTATCTCGCCTAAAGCCATGTAATAGCGAGGTTTATCTTTCCGCACTTTACATTCCGTGATTTTACTTTCCGCACCCTATCAATTGCTAGTAATTAGCGTATGGCAAGATAATAATTGGACATAGCTACACTAATCTTCAAGATAAATATTCTAATTGACACACTTCTCACACACGCACCCTTTAGGTAATTCTCTCGATGCCTTTCGATTCAAAATGGTCATGTCCTCGAACGTAGAGGTATTCTAGCACCGCTGCCTTCCAAACAAATCATCATAGTCCCTTCGATACAAAGATCATAAGACCCACGATGTCGCCTCCGAATACATGATCTTGACCTCGATTGTCGCCACTTAAAAATGATG
This sequence comes from Vicia sativa, assembly GCA_021764765.1. Lineage (NCBI taxonomy): Eukaryota > Viridiplantae > Streptophyta > Magnoliopsida > Fabales > Fabaceae > Vicia > Vicia sativa. Next base: position 265,456,044 of record CM038796.1, on the reverse strand, counting down.
ATAGTCCCTTCGAATGTGCTAGGATACTTCCTACAAGTTGCTTATGACCATCCGATGTCCCTTCGAATGTCCCGCTACATCCAACGAATGAGCTACCTACTAACTAATGGTATGGCTAGCGCTATTCTAAAGGAATGTAGAAGTACAACAAAACCACCAATTCTCGAGTGGGTAATAAGTCTTTAGTTGCTTGCTTTATCAAATGCTTTTCACACCACACACTTTTTTCAAAGTTCAAATTCTTTTCAAAACAAAACATTTCCGAACACTTTGTATACACTCCTACATGAGTCATTACAAAGTCAAAGCGAAATGCCTTTTTTCAAACATTTTGTCAAACACACGTAAAGCAATTTAAAAAGTGATCTAGAGCAACTAAGAGCCCAGAGATAACTTGGGAAAGTGGGTGCTAATACCTTCCCTTTCATAACCATTCTCCTAACTCGTAATCTAACGGGTCTTTTTCGTTACTTTTACCTTCCTTAATTGATAAAAATAAAAGTCGGTGGCGACCTGCTATCCGCACATTGGATACAAAATCCTACAAAGTCAGCTTCATCAGAATATGCTTATTTCACCAAATGTTGATTCCACTGACCCATGAATGCCAGCATCACTCTGCCAAAGAATAATTCCGTACCCAAAGATTACAACAGGATCCCGATTCCCAACCTAGTCTCCCTAAGAATATCAAAGGCTCTCCACGAGATCTACACTCAGAACTTTGTGAGAGCGCCCTTAAATTTCCCCGCCAGATCTGCAAGGTCCCTCAAATGCATCGCCTCCCAGATTCTCCTCAAACAGGTCTATAAATGAGACCTCCAACAAAGTTTCTCAACTTCACCTTCCTCAACAATATCTAGGCCTAAGACTTGGTCGATAGTGCATCGGAGGAATCCAGGATATCTTTCTTCTCCTTCAAAAGCTGGTTCACCACTAACCTCAAGCCGGAAGTCGAAATCTTCAAATGTAACATCCGCCAGATCTTCTTCAAGATGGATATGTTTTGAATATCACAAACATCTATCACCATACACACTCATAAAGTCATAATTTATGCATATGTCATTCATATAATCATTATGCATCATAATTTTGCATAAAACCAACAAATATTCCATCAAAGCTCTCTTGTTTTCTCCAAACAGTACCACTCGACGCAACAGTGTCCGGGGATTGCCCCGAGCCGACGGGAAAACTATCCGAAGACTACCTCCGCTATCCTCCGATAATGTGCAACGGATCAACACCCGATGCAAGGCCAGGAAGATATCCCCATTTTGCTAACTATAACCTCCCTCAGTAATCAAGACGTAAGATTTATTCTCGATTCCTTATTATCATCAAGAACTGCTGTAGTCAGCGACGACCATTTCCTTGATGCATCTTAAGCCCATCTCCGATATTTGTCAATGTTGCTTCACTTCTATCACGCCGTATATGGTTAAAAATTAATGCAAACCAATAACTTCATTCAAGGAAATGAACATCAAGTCTAACATACGCATCTTATGGCATCTTAAGCCCATCTCCTCCTTTCTAGCAATCCTCCCGACATCGGTCTAACGTAGACGACCCATTCCTCAGCCTTCCAAATGGCATCTGAAGCCCATTCCCGCATCATCGGCCAACCGCAGTGCAAATTGTAGATTGAGTGTTCAATCATCTTCTACCTGTGTCACGAAGACAAGCGTGTCAATCTAACCTCCAGACAAGAAGATTGAACAAAGGCGTTCAATCAAAATTTTCCCTCCATCTATTCAAGAGATTTCATACATCCATACTCAAGGATTCCTCAAGAGTCGATCGACAAACTCTCCTATACAATCAACCCAAACTAGGTTTGGCAATTCTCGATCAAGATGGACTTCCAACATCTCCAATGGTCTTCATGCCTCCTCATATGCTTCAAAGATTCTCCATGTCAAGTTTCAAGCTCACAAGTCAAGTTTCCTGCAATTGCTCGATGGTTGAAATCGTGTATTGGACAAAAGTCAATCGTGGTCAACATACAACAAACTTCCGATTTTTGGTCAACATCCTCATTTTGAAGTTACATTCATCATTTGATCAAGGGTTGATCATGATTCATCAAGAAAACTCAAGATTTGCTCAAAAGTCAAACTTTCTAAATTAGGGTTTCTAGGTGAAAAGTCAATCAACTTTGATCGATCATAACTTCTCATACTTTCTCGTAAATTTTCCCACCTCTGCTCATTTTGAAGGAAATTCATTCTCTACAACTTCATGTCTCACAAGAATGTCCAAAAATGCTTCATTTGAGAGGTATAGCTCAAAACATTATGTGTCATTTTCAAAGTCAACAAAAAGTCAACTTTTGTTTTGAAGATATATTGAGCATGGTAACTCAAATTGAGATGAGACCAAAGGTTTGTTAGAGGACTCAGAGCTTTCTAAAAAGTCCAAGAACACTAAAAATGTGGAAAATTGAGCAAGATACACCATCCACAAGTTGGGCAATTTTGAAAGAATGCACAAAGAGATACTTCAAAAATCAAATCTTTGCAAATGGGCCTACTTTTTCTTCATCCTAAACTTATTCCTCATGCAATTAGGAATGTCCAAGCTCAATACTTAATTTTTGATTTATTTTCTATTTAATTTGTAATTTATTCATTTAAATGCAAATTAAATTTAAAATAAATTATAAAATCAAAATTAATTGAAAGATTGATTTTATCTTTTTCTTAAGACCCAAGCAATCCATTAAAAGCCGCACAAATTGGATCAAAAAGGCAAGATTGATTGAATTGAGTAATTTTGAAAATTTGATTTTCATGAAAATCAAATTTGATTATCATTGAATGGTGATTGATCTTGCCAATTATAATCCCAAATCCATTCTGATATATATTTGATGCATACCAATCACAAGAGGACGAAAAATTGCCTCAAGAAACCCTAACCTAAAGTCAAAAACTGCGGCCTCTCAAGCAACAAGCAATTTTGGATTTAGGTGGTTTCAAGCAATTTTGAGCATTCCATCTTGTTCCTTGTGCTATCTCAGAATCGATCCAGACATTTTACATCATCCAAAACCATCCAGATCGAGAAATCCAAACTCGGTTTGTCAAACTTTGTCCAAATTCATTTTAAACATTCATGCATATTTAATTGTTTTGTTGTTTGTTTATATTTAGAATGAAGTTTGGAACCGTATAGTTTGATTGTGTTTTTGTGACCGAATCAAAATCCACCATGGTTAGGGTTTCCGCCTGAATCGGGGTTTTTAAAACGGACAAATTGGACATAAGATCTATACTATGAGTTCTGGATGATCGTAGGAATCGAGCCATGGTCTTAGATATAATTTATAATATGTATGCTTTTTGATGTTTACTGTGGTCAGAAGGCCGCCCGAGGCCACTTAAATGCCCAGAATTCAAACAACGAAGTTCGCGCGTGAGATGAAGTGCAATATTTGGACGACAAAGGTATACCCACTACTCAGCTTCAACAAAGGAACACGCCAAATTTCAAATGGTCAAGGCTGATTTCATTTGAGGGCCGTGTCCCCTCGTTCAACCATGTCAGACCATTTTTACAAGTTTGCATTTTCTTCATATTTTTCTATATTTTCATATTTTCTAATATTTTTATTATATTTTAATTGTTTTCAATTTTTATTCATTATAAAAATTACCAAAAATATTTATTCTTTTTGCATTATTTCCAAAAAATCTTTATTTAATTTAATAAATTAAAAATACATTTTTGCATGCATATTTATTTTTATTTGTAATTTAGCATTTAAATCATTGTAAATTAATTTTAATTATTAAATTGCATCTAAAAAATCCAAAAAATTATTATTTTAATATATTTATATTTTCCAGCATGTCATATTTTTTCCAATTAAAACTTGCATTTTTCTAACATTTTCTTATTTCGATTTCATCATATTTTCCGATTTCTCCTGCTTCACAAAGTTAATCCGATTCGCATTTATTCTTCCGCTTTTCATTTTATTTTTCAATAATGTAATTGCATATGGGTTGTAATAGTTTAATTTAGGATTTTATTTTCCCGTTTTAAATTATGTATCTGCCTAAAGCCTTGTAATAGCGAGGATTTATCTTTCCGCACTTTACATTTCCGCTTACATCTGATTTTAATTTCCGCACCCTATCAATTGCTAGTAACTAGGCGGTATGGCAAGACTAAATTGAACATAGCCCACTAATTTTCAAGATAATATATTCTGAACTCAACACACTCCTTTCACACATGCACCCCTTAGGGTAATTCTCTCTCGTTGCCTTCGCGAATTCAAATGGTCATGTCCCCGAACGAGGTATCCTAGCACCGCTGTTCCAAACAAATCATCATAGTCCCTTCGATACAAAGATCATAGACCCACGATGTCGCCCGAATACATGATCTTGACCTCGATTGTCGCCACGAAATGATGATAGTCCTTCGAATGTGCTAGGATACTTCCTACAAGTTGCCTTCAATGACCATCCGATGTCCCTTCAATGTCCCGCTTACATCCAACGAATGGAGCTACCTACTAACTAATGGTACTAGCGCTATTCTAAAGGAACGTAAAAGTATGAAACGACCACCGAGGGTAAACAAGACTTTAGTTGCTCGCCTACCAAATGCTTTTCACACCACACACTCTTTTTTCAAAATTCAAATTCTTTTTCAAAACGAAACATTTTAACACTTTGTATACATTCTACATGAGTCATTACAGTCAAATGCCTTTTCAAAACATTTTTGTCAAACACACGTAGCAATTTTAAAAGTGATCTAGAGCAACTAAGAGCCCGAGAATAAACTACGATGGAAAGGGGTGCTAATACCTTCCTTTCATAATCATTCTCCAACTCGTAATCTAAATGAAGGTCTTTTTCCACTTTTACCTTCCTTAATTGATAAAATAAAGTCGGTGGCTACTCATATCCGCACATTTGGATACAAAACTCTACAAAGTCACCACTGCGGTTAAGGTGTGTTTCAACCCATTTAGATAGTAATTTATCAAATATCTTCTAAATAAAATGAGATCCACCACTTCAATAACAAGTCGAGGAACAAAACGCTGGAAAATTATATTCCCGAAAAGCTTTATCACCACTGTGGTGTCATTTGTAGGAGAAGCTATTGCCTCGATCCATTTTGAAACATAATCGATAAATACGAGTATAAACTTGTTTCCAAAAGAAGATGGGAAAGGTCCCATGAAATCTATTCCCAAACATCAAAGACTTCAACTTCAAGTATTCCTTTCTCGAGGCATTTACCTTTTCCTGAGATATTACCGTGTGTTGGCATCGATCACGCTTTTAACGGCGATGTGGACATCCTTCCAGGTTAGCCAAAACCGGCTTGAGAATTTGGCACACGCTTTTGAGGTGCTAGCATGTCCGCCATAAGGAGATGAATGACAATGGAAATGACGCTTCTATTTCTTCGCCGGTATAAACACGGAAAATTCCATCAGTCCTCGCTTAAATAAAAGTGGTTCGTCCCAATAAATCTTGAGATCATGGAAGAATTTCTTTTCTCTTGGTGTTAAGTCGTGTGGAAGTGCACCTCCAGCCTAAATAGTTAACGATGTCGATACCACAGCAATCCTATGGTCATGTCAATGGCTTCCATGACTTTCTTAGCTTCGGTTTTGTAAATCCAATTGAGCTAGGTCGCTATCATATGTGCTATCGATGTTCATATGGAAAATCATCGTTAATTGGCACTTGTTCGGTTTTATACCTTCAAACGGGATAAATGATCCGCTACGACGCTTTGCCTTTCTTGTCCTTAATTCCAAGTCAAATTTTGTAAAAGCAAGATCCATCTGGAGGAGTCTCGTTTTGCATCTTTCTTGGCAAGTAAATATCGATAGCAAAATGGTCCGTAGATGATGATTTTGCTCCTACAAGGTAAGAACGAATTTGTCAAGCGCCAAGACCACGGCTAAGAGTTCTTTTCGGCCAGGCGAATTCATCCGAAATGAGTCTAGCGCTCACGGGCGAGTAAATTGCGTGAAGTTTCTTATCTTCCTTGTCCAAGAACTGCTACAACAGAATCATCACTTGCATCGCATATGATTTCGAAGGTAACCTCCAATCGGGCGGTTGCATGATTGGTGCGTAAATAAGTGCTGCTTTAAGGGTTTCAAAAGCTTTAAGACAATCGCCATCGAATATGAACTCAAGATCCTTCATTAATAGACCGTAAGTGGTTTTGTAATTTTCGAGAAATCTTTAATAAAACGCTCAGAAAACCGCGTGTCCTAGAAAACTTCATCTCTCGAACGGTCTTGGTGGTTGGAGTTCTTTAATCACTTCTATCTTAGCTTTATCAACTTCAATTCCTTTATTGGAAATAACATGTCCAAGTACGATTCTTCTTGACCATGAAATGGCATTTTTCCCGCTACACAAGGTTCACTTTCACACATCGCTCTAAAACACTTCTAAATTAGATAGACATCCTTCAAACTTTGTCCACACACGTAGAAGTCGTCCATAAACACTTCCATGATGTTGTCAATGAAATCAAGATGGCCATCATACATCGTTGGAAAGTTGCAGGGGCATTACATAATCCAAATGGCATTCGTCTGCAGACGCGAACGCTCCATAGGGACACGTGAATGTAGTCTTCTCGATCATCGTGGTGAATAGGAATTTGGAAAATCCGAATAACCGCCTAAATAGCGTAAGTGGAGTGTTTGGCTAATCGCTCTAACATTTGATCAATAAAGGGTAAAGGAAAATGGTTTTCCGAGTAGCTTTGTTCGCTTTTCTATAATCAATGCACACTCGTCCACTAACTACTTTTGTGTTATCGATTCATTTTGTGCTTTTCACGACAAGAATAATCTCCTTTCTTAGGTACGACATGCATCGGGCTAACCCATTTACCGCTCTGAGATCGGGTATATAATTCCAACTTCCATTAGCTTTTTGATTTCATCTCGACCAAGATCGAGGATCGGGTTGATTCTTCTTGAGGTTCTCGAGAGGTTTTGCAATCCTCTTCTAATAGAATACGATGCATACAAATGAAGGACAAATTCTTTTAAGTCTGAGATATGTTGTAACCTAACGCAGAGGATATTTCTTAGAACGCCTAAAAGTTTTTCGTTCAAGCTGCCTAAACCTGGAATTCACTATTACAGTGCCGAGTTTGTTCAAGATCAAGGAATTCGTATCGAAATTTTAGGTAAAACTTTCAATTCTAGTTTTGGTTTCTTGGGACATGGCATATGATTAGGTGTAAGTGCTTTTCGCTTAGATCGTCATCTTTGTATGGTTCTCGCCAATTATCGCTCTTCGAATATCGAGGGTTTCAATTTTCATTATTTCGGAATATGGTTTGTTTAGCTTCCATCTCTCACGCACTCATCTATAATATCGAGTAAATAACATGTGTCATTCATGGCGGGTGCTTGTAGAAATTGAGTGAGGATGAATTCCACTTTTTCCTCTCCGACTTCAATGTTAATCGCCTCTTCTTACATCAATTATAGCTCCAATGTAGCTAGGAATGGTCTTCCTAATATGATAGTAATCAATCTTCTGTAATGTCCATAATTATGAAATCGTCGGGATATAGAATTGACTATGCTAACGGAACATTTTCCAATATACCTACAGGATATTTAATCGACGGTCACCTAATCAATGTATATTTTTGTAGGTGTAAGTTCTCCCATTTTAGCTTTTTGCAAATAGATAAGGGCATGACACCGATATTTGCTCCTAAGTCGCATAGAGCTTTGTCTATGACTAATTTTCCAATATTACAGGTAGAGAAACTACCGGTCTTTTAGCTTAGAGGCATGTTATTCGAATGATAGCACTACATTCAAAGAAGAAGGTAATCGTCTGCTATCTTCTAACTTTTCTTATTAGATAGGATTTTAAGAAATTTAGCATACGATGGCATCCGAGTAATGGCTTCGTGAATGGTATTGTGATATTTAGTTGTTTCGTTCCACGAATCTCTTTAAATTGGCTCATCGATTTAGAGTTGGTTAATCTCGGGATACGGAACTTGTGGTTTATAGGCGTGGAGGCACATAAGGTTTCTCTTTTCACAAACCTCTTGAGTTTCGCTTTCCTTTTTCTGGTCGCCTCGCTTTCACCGGCTTGTCTTGCTTCCGATACATAGCCGGGTTTTCTAGTCTTGGATCAACAGTCCGCAAGTTCTTTCCACTCCTAAGTATCACGGCATTAGCGTGTCCTTTCGGGTTAGGTCAGGTTGACCAGAAATATTCCAAAGAGGAGTGCAGAGGTGCCCGTGTTGAGCTACTTGTGAAATCTGAGTTTCAAGCATCTTGTTATGGGTAGCTAAAGCATCGACCTTGCTAGCTAATTGCTTAATTTGCTCGTTAGTATGTAAGTTTTGATTTAAAACATCCTTATTGGTCTGGGATTGAGAAGCAATGAAGTGTTCTATCATAATTTCGAGGTTTGATTTCTAGGAACTGGAAGTATTAGGTCCGTTATTAGGATGATTCTGGATAGCTTTTGATAACTGTGTGGTGTAGTAGGAGTTGTTCAGAGCATACAACGCATTGTTGCTTTTGTACGAGAAATTTGGATGATTCTTCCAACCCGGTTATAATGACATCAGGGATTTCCTGCACGTAGTTAGCTTGTTCGGCCGGTACTCCGGTCAAGGGGACATTCGAGCAAGATGTGATTGAATACCACATAGATCAGTTGGAATCACCGCAAATTTACTAGCTGGAGTGATGAAAGGTTCTCTAATTTTGCAAGAGCTCCACTTTAGCATTAACTTGATCCAGGCTCACTTCGCCTTGATACTTTCGTTGAGATTTCTACATTAATTCTCTCGCTTCCCCATTGGTAGTGGTTCTCGAGCCATACTTTCAATAAGTTGGTTCGCTTTCCATATGGTTTATCCATCGCGCCACCAGCAGCAGCTGGCCTATGGTTAATCTTGTATTGTACAGAGACCATTATAGAATGTGAATAATCAACCATTCTTCTAAACCATGATGAGGCGTAGTCTTAGCATATCCTTGTATCGCTCCCATGCTTCAAATAAAGATTCATTGTCTTCCGCTTAAAACCATTGATGTTAGCTCTAAGCATAGCAGCTTTGCTTGGAGGAAAATATCTAGCTAAAACTTTCTTCAACTCACCCCAAGTGGTGATTGAGTTGGCAGAAGAGATGAAGCCAAGCACGAGCTCTGCCTCTTAAAGAAAAGGAAATAGGCGCAATCGTATCCCGGGTTTACTCCATTCGCTTACAAAGGTCTCGCATCGCACAAACACGGATAGATGTAGATTAGGGTCGCCGAGGAGCTCCAGAGAACCGGGTTTCACGAACGGCGGAAAGAAGCGAAGGTTTCAATAAATCGCTTGAGGATAGCAGAGCTGCAATATCGCTACATGAGGCTCCGCTGAGAAGGAACTGCGAATCCTTAAGAGGACGAGGAGGAGGAGGTGGATCCCATTCTTCGAATCGTCGAGATCTAGAAGAATGACGCGGAAGATTGTTGAGTGCACGGTACTTGAATTGCCTTCTTAATCAAGATAACGCCGATATCAGAATGGGTATATGCAAAGTACCGCTTGAGAGCGATTTGGCATACACAAAGGGAAAATAAATAGTTGCCTTAGCCTCAGACAAGGTTACTTTAGAGTGCACTAGTGACTAGATTAAAACCCCGCAACGGCGCCAAAAACTTGATGTGCGATAAACCTAATGTGTCTAACGGAATCTTAATCGCAGCGCACGCCTATCGCGTAGTAATAAAAGATTGTCGATCCCACAAGGACTTTGTAATCACTCTAGTGCGGAAAGTAACGCTTGTTTAGCTAAGGCGGAAATTGTCACGCTTTGGTTTTAGGAAGGTTAAGGAAGGTAAATTAATTGGTTTTAAAGTAATTATAAAATGAGATGGTCGGTATGCAATAGAGTCGACTTAAAGGATCTTATCCGACTTAGGCATATAAGGTTTGTCAACTTGAGTTTGTCCGTAGAATTAATCGCTTTAAAACCCTTAACTCACACTTTCATGGTCTTATCTCGGATTATACGCCTAAAGCCCTATACCGCTTTCGCTAGCCTATAAGTGTTTAGAAATACTTTTGGAAACTTAATTAATTCTAACTGCTTTAAAGCGCCAATCGTATTTAAATCAAATGCCTAACTTTAGCTATCCGGTTAAAACCTCACACTTTCGTGGTCTTGATCTAACCTATTTATCTTCTTACTCAGAACGGGTTTTACTTTTGCATAAAAGTTATAACCGATTTAAGTTGATTAAAGTTTTAGCCTAAGTTGTTGATCGATACCTAATGTCTCTTACTATCCCATACCGACACTAAAGGTTTAGCTAGCCATGGAAATTAAAACGAAAGCGATGTGAAGTAAAAGCAAACAAATATAAATTGGACATTATAAATAATAATAATTTAAACTTGCATTAATTAATTTAAGAATACAGAATACAATTGCAAAAAATAAAACCGAATAAAGCAGCCCAACACTTCAACCTTCTTCCATAAATGGAAACTCTGATGGTATCGAAAGTAATGAATTCAAGCTTAAATAAAACTTAACTATAATAATAACTGATGTTGGAAATTATTATTTGGGAAATGAAATGAAAAGAATAATCGAATGCAGAGGAAAATTAGAACCGAAAATAATATTGGTTCAATTCTAAGAGCCCGCACAAGAAAATTATAAAATGTCTGCCCATTTGATGTCAAGTCTCGTATTTATAGATGAGTGAATCTGCAGCTGGTTCCCAAAACTTCTCACACGTAGCTTGCCTTCCACTTCTCCATGAATATAGGAATGGGTAGTTGAGGTTGAATGTGCAAACGTGGAGAGAATCTAGAGAGAAATAAGGAAACCTTCGCTCACCTTCTCCACGCTCTCGCTTTAATTTAATGTTATACGCTGCGCACTACCGTGGCCTTTGCAAGACGGGCGTGGTTGGTGCTTTCTCCGTGTTACGGTCGTCATGGATGTGTTACGGTCATAACACTCTTCAAGATGGCTTACGTCGCGGCCTGGCGTTACGCACCGCCATGCCTACAAATTTGTAATCTTGATGCTTAATCTTTTTCTTCTTCGTTTTGGTGTTTTCGTGTTTCATATTTTCTCCTCGCTTTGAGCTAAGTTGTGAATACCGCAAAAGTAATGACAATCTCAAATATTCGGAGTTAATCGGTCAAAATAATACAAAACGGGTTAATTTCATGTAAAATAAATTTATGATTTCGTGTTATCAACCCGCTCCTATCTTGATCTCTTTTCACCTTCATCAAGACTCAAATTCACAACCTCAACTAGCTCTTCGTGTGGTCAGATATTTGCTCTTCTTGTCAGTAGTAGTCTCGACAAGTTCTCCTGCACTTCACAATCTTCCTCACTTCGCCTTCGGCTTGGTAGATCGGATTATCAAGTCATATTTAGCAATAGCATAGTCATGTATTAACGAGATTCGAGTGATTTCGCAGTGTACGTGGGTGTGTAAGAAACACATAACTTTTGAAAGGGTGATAAAGTAAAGAAAGAAAACAAACGATTGAATGCAAAAGTCCAACGAATTTATTGAATGAAAATATGCAAATGATGATAATAACCTCCAACGAGCCATGATGCCCCTGCAAGGCACTAGGCTTTAGAGTTTATTGTTCAAAACATAAAGAAATACGAAAAGCAAAACAAAACAAGAGCAATTACTCCTGCTAAAGGAGATTGGTATGACGCCTTCGCCTTCCAATTGTTGAGTCTGTTGTCCGAGTCGAAGGTCCACTTGTCATGTCGTAAGTCGGCCGTTGTCTTCTATAGCATGGATTCCACTCTAATTGATGCGGAAAGGAAGGACTGGCACGCTGCTGTGTATCATCTTCCCGACCCTCGATGGTGAAGCCTAAACCAGCCTTGTCAAATTTGAACGGAAGATCGTGAGTCCCAAATAGTACTACCTCCTTCAAAGCTTGAGCATCCTTCAATGAGGCCATCCTAGGCGGAACTTGTGTAACTTCAGAGTGACAGAGAGTCAATGCATGACTGGTATTGTTTCAAAAGCTTGACAGGAGTCTCGAAGAATTCACCTCCACCTCGAGGTATCGGAACGATCAGATGACTCGACCATATACTCTTCTTCACCACACACCAGAACAACCTTCCTTTCACCGGTACTTTAGCTTCGATGCAAGTAGAGGTGATACCGCCCATGTATCCAAGGGCCCAAGTAGGCAGAGTAAGTCGGACGAATGTCCATGACAAAGAAAGTAGAGTCAAAAGTCTGGGAACCGACTTTAACAGTGTATGAGCCTCCAAGTACTGCTCGCTTAGAACCGTCAAAAGCTCTTACAATTATGTCACTGGGTCTCAGAACCAACCCTTCAACATAGAGTCGATCAAAAGCAGTCTTCGGAAGGATATTCAGAGCAGAACCGATATCTACCAAAACATGAGATAATGTAATGCCCTTGCATTCAACAGAGACGTGCAAGGCTTTGTTATGTTTCTTTCCAGCAGGAGTCAAATCAACATCAGAGAAGCCTAGGCCATTGTTGGCAGCCAGGCTAGCGATACACACTTTAAATTGGTCAGTAGTAGTATCTTGCGGCACGTGAGCATTCTTCAGAAACTTCACCAAGGCGTTAGCATGAGCCTCGGAGCACAAGAGCGAGCAAGTATGAAGATCTTGACGGAGTCTGTCCCAACTGCTCCACAACATTGTAGTCACTCTTCTTGATAATCTTCGCACTTCCTCCATTTCTTGTTCGAGGTGTCTTCAAGAACTTCCTTCGAAAGGTGACGAGTCACCGGTTCTTTCCTCTAGCTTGGGAATGGGTGAATATCGGAATGCGAAATGGAGTCGCAGTGTCTTTTGGAGGAGAGATATCCGAGAGAATACCTTCCTGTTCGTCACCTTACTTGATCCGTGATGTTGTCGATGTCGAATGGTAGCTTCAACTATAAGATCTTCAATGGTCGTAGGTCTTGCTTGACGCCATGATAGTAAACATCACCCATAATTCCAAGGGATAGCCTTGTCGAGGAATATGGAATGTGTCCGAGAAGTAATGATAAGAGGTGCCACCCTAGGCACGTGGATCAGCGGAAATCCTTAGTGTTAACATCAAGATAGTCTTCGGAAATCGTCACCCCATCCGGTCGCTTTAACATCTTCAATAGGAATCTTGTAGCTTTGAATAGTGTACTTCACCATGTAATCATACTTTCCACTGGCTGCCCTAAGGTATCCCACACAGTGGTGTAGTTTCATTCATATCTTCGATCTTCGCTTAGACATATCTTCACACAACCGCATGTGTGGTTTCGTAAATAGTATCTCACGTTATCCATCATGTATCGAACACGCCTTCTCAACCAAGGACAACCATCAGCGCAGATGGGCACCAACGACAATCCTCGGGCATCCCGGATTGACACCGGCTTAGCAAATTCTTCTTAATACCATCGAGGAATGGTCAAGTCATCTATGTTGAAAACATAAGTATCATCACCTCAAAGATTGGAACTCTTGTCATGGTTAGGCATAGGAGCGTTGATCACATCTCGAGTCTCAACGGAGGTCAAACTCAACTGCTTAGCTTCAATCATATCCTCGAATCTTGTTCTTCAACGCCCAACAATCATCAAGTTATGTCCGTGGTCATTGGAGTGGTAAGCACACTTAGCATTAGGATTGTATCACGGAGAGGAAGTGTTGACATTCGAGGAGGATCCTCAAGGTTATATCACCGCTTTCAACATGTGTTGCAAGGCTTCGACAATGGCATGTTGATCTTTGTAAATCGCTTCGTGGCGGCTCTAGTTACGCTGCTATCTCGCTGAGGTTGTGTTGATGTAGGATCGAGATCACAACCGCCTACTGATTGAGCACGGTCGGTCTTGGCTCGGATTTTCCGACCATACACAACATTAGCTTTTCTTACCACCAAAGGATCTCTTCGCAGCTTGAAGATGACTCTACCAATCTTCCCACTCTTGATACCAAATTTCACATACGTCATTGTCAATATCACCGTGAATCCTATCAAGAGTTTCCAATCGATGATGAAGAATGGGTCCGCGTTGTTCCCATGAACATATCAACCAACCCTATTGGACAAGGGTGGTTGAACTCCGCTAGATCTCTCAATTTCGAGCATACCCTTGAACTTCTCATCACGACCCATAGACATGCTTTGTAGTTGCATGAGTGGGTGTCAATTCAAAGATTGTACTCATATTGTCAGAAAGCATCTGCTAAGTCATTCCAAGTACGAATACGGTCATTCTCTAGCTGATAATACCACTCCAACTGAGTTCCAGACAAACTCTCTTGAAAATAATGCATCCACAACTTCATCATCGCTGGGGTTGATCTTCGAACATAGGATTTCTGCATTTTTAGGGCAAGACATGCCATCATACTTGGCAAAAGTAGGAACCTTGAACTTGGGAGGAATCACAACACCAGGGACAAGACTCAGATCATCAAAATTTAACCCGGACATCTTCAGGTTTTCCACAGCATTCAGACGATCTTCAAGTTGCTTGTACTTGTCATCTTCATCAGAGTATTGGCCATCATCATAGTCTTTTTCAGGCTCATGCTGACTGCCTTCGTCATCACCCTTGACACTTGATCAGTGCATTTTGATGCACATTACTCTACGGTTGTACTTATACATTTCCATGGTTTGCTTGTCTTATTTTTGTATTTTATAATGTTTTTATATTTTAATTTATTTTTATTGTTATTTGATTTTCGTATTTAATTTTCAGCTTTAGCAGTCTGCACGGAAACGATCATAACTTGAGCTACAGAATCGGATTGACGCGCTTTTACCATGCTTGAAAGCTAAGAGAAAGATCTACAACTCTCTAGTTGTGGCCAGAAGCTGATTCGGACTGTAGCAAGATTGAAAAGTCGTTGAAGTTGCAGCATTTTTATATTTAAGTTTTGGGTCATTTGTTTGGGCCGAGTTTGTTTTGACCCAAAGGTTATGACCAATCCTTGTCCTTGCTATACCTAGCAGCCGCTACAAGTAATTTGAGATTACCTTTCATTATTCATAAAAATACTATTTTGCTTTTGACGATTATGATGAGGAACTAAACATCTAGAGTCGATCATTGTATCGTGTTCCACACTTGAGATTATTATAATGTTAATTTCAGCTTTAATTCTTTCAATAATATTTTGTGTTATTGTATGCTCAATTCAATTGCATGAAATATATTGATTCAATTTGTTGATTGTATGATCCTAACTTAGACTCATCGCTTGCTTAATTCGTTGTTGTGTCTCGATCAATCATGTTTGCTTAATCCATGAAAATTTATCCCGCTTGCTTAATTTGGACAATAGGATCGTACATCTCACAAACTTCACCGCGCTTGTCACCGGGTTTGTATCCAAATAGGAATAGATAATCCGCTTCGGGTATTAAAATTATAATAATCGATGATAGTAGGAATCGAATCTAGATTGACTTATTTTATAATCACTTATTTTAACCGCTTATTTTCTCGCTTAATCGATCATCAAACCAACCCCTAATTCGATTTACCTTCGGTTAGTAATAATCAAGAATCCTTGTGAGACGATTCGAGTCATTGTCGCTATACTATTTTGATTATGTCTGGATTGCTGTGATTCTTGTTGATTAGCCCTAGTTTCTACCCTAGCGTTTTGGCCAATTCGCTTAGAGTCTAAAAAAAATGTGTTTTAGAAAATTTATGTCCGATTGTATAATATTTTGCCTCAATCGAAGTAGAAAATCAAGGATCAATTCTCCTCACTCTAAAAGAGTAAGGTACTCCGACGTCAAATTTCCAAATTCATCATTTTTCTATTTTTATGATTTATTTACTGTTTTCATAGAGTCGAAAAATCAAAAAATCATCAAAATTCTATTTTTACGTCATTTGATTATTTTCGGTGTCAGTTTATTTTTTTGAATTTTGTTTAATCGATTTTCTTCATTTTGTTTGTTTTAGGGACATAGTTGGCATTTTCCCGATTGTTGCTGCATTGTTGTGCACTAGTCCTGGCTACTAGGTCTTCTTGTCCTGAACTTGTTGCTTTTGATCCTGAGGTAGAAAGAACCTTGCACACTTGGTAGAGCAGCTGTGCTAGCAATAGTTCACCTTCACCACCATAGTTGAGTCTGATTCTGAGTCCGACTATTTGCATAACTTGTTTGCTTCTGATTCTGAATTTGCTTTTGAAATGGCTGACAATAGAACTCTAAGACAACTTGCAGCCCCTGACGTGAATTATAATGGCTTGTGTATTGAATATGATGTCGCTTTGCTCCTTTTGAATTAAAATCAAGTTTAATACACTTGTTGCCAAAGTTTAATGGTCTTGCAGTGAGGATCCGCACAAACATTGAAGGAATTGTGGTGTGCTCTACACCATCAAGCTCAAGGATCACCAAGATCATATCAAACTTCGTGGCTTTTCCTTTTCTTTGTGGTGCAACAAGGATTGGATATATGATCTCGAACCAATTCAATCACAAGTCGGAATGCTCAAAAGAGTGTTCTTGGAGAGATATTTTCTAGAGTTGCTTCAATCCGAAAAGAGATTTGTGGCATTAGACAAGATAACGAGTCATCGAGTAATCGATAGGTTCAAGAAGTTAGTTTCAAGTCGCCTCAACATCGACACGAGCAACCTCATTCAAGATTTTATGAGGGTTGTCACCTATGGATAGAAACATTCTAATGCTGCTAGTGGTGGAGCACTTGTTGACAAAACTCCATTGCTGCCAGGCCTCATTGAAAATATGTCCTTAAATTCCCAGTTCACCACTCGAACCAATTATGTCCAGACTAAGGGTGTACATCAAATTCAAGGTTCTCTAATGTAGCTTTAGAAACCGTAATTGATGAGTCGACCGCTTTAGTCAAACAACTTGCAGAGCGAAACCTCAAAGAATCATGTGGCATTTGTACAGCCTCATGATCATCCCATCGATACTTGTCCTCTTCGAAAGATGATACTATTACCGAGTCCTCAAGCTTATGCAGCCAACCTTTACAACCGTAATGTACAACAACACCTCGACTTGTCCACCAACAAATATCACCCCAATTGAGGAATCATCCCAACCTTCGATATGGAAATCAACAGCCTCACAACAACAACTCACCGCTCCACTACCCCAGCCACAACACACCCCTCCGCCTACTACTCGGACCATCCTTGAAGATCTTGTTAAACAAATGGCCGTGAACAACCTTCGGCCCAACAAAGAACCGACACTAGTATCAGACCTTGACCACACAGATGGGACAACTTGCTACTCAAATAAATAATAAGCTCAAGGTTCAACCAACTTCCAGACAAATGTTGTCAATCCGAATGGTAATGCTAATGTGAGCTTTTTTTGAGATCCGAAAGGTTACGTAACCAGCCCTCAAAAATAAAAATCATTGAGGTAACTCTCAACATTCTCCATCTCGAACCTGCACTTTCTCCTTCTTCCGTTATGGTCGAAACTCGAAAAATTAGAGAAAAGGAGTATGTGCCACCAGTCCCCTTCCCACATAGAGTTCTCAAAATAAAAGAATTGAGGAGGGAGACAAAGAAAGAGAGATTTTGGATGTGTTTCAAAGGTATGTAAATATTCCGCTACTTGATGTTATAAAAACAGTTCCTAAGTATGCAAAGTTTCTAAAAGATTTGTGTACTAACAAGAGGAGGATTAAGGAAGTGAAAGAGTGAACTTAGGACTAAATATTTCGCCTTTATTCAGCCCAAACAATCATCCGACAAGGTCAGGTGAGCAAAATGTTTCAGCCCTCACTACTCGTGTGCCGCCACAAAAGCGTATGATCCGGAACATTTGCTATTCCTTGTACCATCGGGATAGTAAATTTGAGAATTGCATGCTTGATTTGGGAGCGGCATTAATGTTATGCCTACTGCTTATAATAACCTTTGTCTTGGCCCTTGCAAAGATATGTGTTTAATCATTTAATTGGCAAACAGAGCAACGCCGACTACTGTCAAGATGTCCTTGTTCAAGTTAACGATTTGATTTTTCCCGCAGATTTTTATATTTTAGACATGGAAGGCGAAACCAAGACAAGCAGAGTCCCATAATTTTAGGCGCACTGCTCATGAAAACGGCAAAACGAAGATTGATGTTGACGATGGAACCATGTCCATGGAATTTGGTGACATTGTCGCAAAATTCAACATCTTTGACGCCATGAAACATCCCTTGGAGGAGCATTCCGTTTTTCACATTGAGTTGATTTCTGAACTAGTTGATGATAGTTGTTCAATTATTTGCACTTGATTTTCCATCTCTTTGATTTTGATGATACTTATTCATGTCCCGATTGCATCGACACTAACGCTTGTGTTCTTTGTGCCGAGATTGATGCTTCCTTGCAGCCCCGATACATTTCCTACATGTGAAGTTGTTACCGATGAGGCTTTTTTATCGTCGATGTTTGACATCCCGCTGCCCCAAGCATTCCATCCATCGAGCACCCCGCCCTTAGAGCTAAAAGAGCTCCCGAAACTCGAAATATGCTTACTTAGAGCATAATGAAAACTTCTGTTATTATCTCTTCTAACCTTGATTTCAATCAAGAAGATGACTTTTGTGTATTGAAGAGGCACAAGAAAGCAATCGGTGGACATTAGCCGACCTTCCGTGTATTAGTCCTTCGATGTGCATGCACAGGATTTTACTTGAGGATGGAGCTAAAATAAGAAGGCAGCCCCAAAGGAGGCTTAATTTGATTCTTGATGTTGTAAAGAAAGAGGTAACCAAACTCTTGCAAGGTGTATCATTTATCCTATCTCCGACAAAGAAGTGGGTAAGTCCAAAGGTGTTGTATTTAAGAAACTGGACTCACAAAGGGTAAAAATGAAAGAATGAACTTGTCCCACTAGAGTCCGTAATACCGGAGAGTTTGTATTGATTACGTAAGACCGAACCAAAGCTACTAGAAAGGATCATTTTCCTTGCCGCTCATTGACCGATGCTTGAACGGCTAGTTGGTAAATCACATTATTGTTTTCTTGATGGTTTTTCGTGTTACTTTCGCATTCATATTGCACCAAGATCAAGAAAAGACCACTTTCACGTGCCCATTCGGACATTTGCTTATAGGAAGATGCCTTTTGGCCTTTGCAATGCTCCCGCACTTTCCAACGATGCATGATGAGTATTTTCTAATTTTATTGAAAATTGCATGGAAGTGTTTATGGATGACTTTACTGCCTATGGTTCTTCTTTGATGCATGCTTGAACAGCTTTAAGCTTGATTTTAGAAAGATGCATCGAGACTAACCTTGTGTTGAATTATGAAAAGTGTCACTTTATGGTTGAGCAGGAATTGTCCTTGGTCACATTATTTCGAAAAAGGAATTTCATGGACCTCGCTAAGATTGATGTGATTTCTACACCGCCTTACCCTTCTTGCATTCGCGAGATTCGCTCTTTTCTTGGTCATGCAGTTTTTACAGTGCTTCATCAAGGATTTCAAGAAGATAGCTCTTCCGGCCGAACTTGGTCAAGAATGACGTCACTTTCGATTTTGATGACAAATGCAAACAAGTTTGACTTCTTGAAGAAAGCACCGCCTCCCATCATTCACCGACCGGACACTTCCTTTGAGCTTATGTGATGCTTCAAATTATGTCATTGTCCTTGCACAAAGAGTTGACAAGGCTGCCCATGTTATTTACTATGCTTCTAGGACTTTAGATTCTCATACCAAATTACACTACCACCGAAAAAGAACTGCTAGCTATTGTTTTTGCTCTTGACAAATTCAGATCTTATTTGCTAGGTTCCAAGGTTGTTGTTTTATCGACCATGCAGCTTTAAAGTACTTCAAGAAGCCGGATGCAAAACCGAGATTGATTCGTGGATGTTGTTGCCCGTGAGTTTAATGTCGAGATTAAAGACAAAAGTGGAGTCGAGAACTTAGTGGTCGACCACTTAAGCAATAGAGAGAGATGAAGACCCTTTTCCTATTCAGATGACTTTCCCGATGAGCGCTTGTTTCTTTTGCATGGGATTACACCTTGGTTTGTCGACATTGTTAATTTTCTTGTTGTCGGTGTTTTTCCTACAGTGCATCGAGAGCACACAAACTCAAGAGTGATGCCAAGTATTATGTTTGGGATGATCCATATCTATGGAAGTTTGGTAGTGATCAGTAATCGTGAGATGTGTCCCGACAATGAGATTGAATCTATTTTGAAATTTTCTCATGCATCTCAAGTCGGCGGACACTTCGGTCCTCAAAGGATCAGAAAAGTCCTTGATTCAGTTTCTATTGGCCAACTATTTTAAGGATGCTTTTGAGCCACCCATTGGATGTCTCCTTATCGACTTGTTTTGGTAAGGCATGTCATCTTCTGCTGAGATAGAACACCGTGCTTTTGGCGGTGAAAAGTTGTAATTTGAGATGCAAAAGGTGTATTGAAAGAAAACTCCAATTACAACAGCTTGGAAGAGCTTAGATTAGAGGCTTGTGAGAGCTCTAGGATTTATAAAGAGAAAACTAAGCACTTCCATGATAAAATGATTTCTAGGAAGGAATTTTCTGTGGGCCAACAGTTTTATCTGCTTAACTCCCGCCTAAGCTTATGGTCGGAAACTTCGATCCAAATGGATGGCCCTTTGTTGTTACTAATGTTTTCCTCATGGTGAGAAATAAAAAGTGCAGTGTACGACAAAATCTTCAAGGTTAACGGGCAGCGGCCAAGTTATTCCATGAAAGTTCGGTGCTTGAAAATGTCGATAGAGGAGCTTTTGAAGCACCTAACTACACCGCAACTTGATAAGGGAGTCCTTCTTTCCTTCTCTACTTTATTAGTAATGTCCTTTCATTGAGGGCAATGCTTAGTTTAAGTGGGGAGGAAATCGTGTTTTATTTGTTTTGTTTGTTAGTTTTTTTGTTAATTTCAACCAATAAGAAAATAATAAATGCATCTTCTTGAAAGTTTTAGGCTATAGATCGATTTGAGTCGGGTTTATGGAGACGGGAAAATTCACAAGATCGGTATCATTCTAACACCGTAGGTCTCCTACATATGGAAATTGATTTGAATTTGTTATTATGTTTTAACCTTAATTTCTCATTCTTTGACACTCTTGAGTAGTTTATTTCAAAGCGGCACCATCTCTCACACGCTTTACGCAGAAAACCGATGAATATAAGTGAATGTTCAAAAGAAAAAAGAGAGAGAAGAAAAGAGAATACACCTTCTAAGTTTGGTGACCTCACCCGTCACTTAACCCAACGGTTGTGTAATCTTAAAAAAAAGGTTTTCAAAACTCTTGTTAGTTGGTTCACGTTTCGTGCCGAACTTGGTAGGAGGATTACGGTCCGATCCCCGCAACTACATCTGAGTAAACAAAGGGTTATGCCACGAAGTACCGTAACCCCGCAAAGGATCGAGTCACTAACCGGTCGCCCCGCTATAAGTGTGTGGAGATAACGGGCTTAATGTGATTGCGCTTGAATGAAAAAAGCAAAAAGGATGAGTGTTAGGCTATGGTATAATAATATGATTTGAAATTGGTTTGTGTATTTAGGAGGCTTATGTCTGCATATTCATAGTGTTTTACGATGTCCTTAGTGTGCAATATTAGTACGCTGATGCAAACTTACTCAAGAAGATTTGTAGCCTAGGATAAGTAAATCGATGTATTTGTGCTTTTTTGTTTTGTTTTTTATTTTGCTCGGAGTGCAAAAGTTCAAGTGCGGGGGAATTTGATCAGTGCATTTTGATGCACATTACTCTACGGTTGTACTTATACATTTCCATGGTTTGCTTGTCTTATTTTTGTATTTTATAATGTTTTTATATTCTAATTTATTTTTATTGTTATTTGATTTTCGTATTTAATTTTCAGCTTTAGCAGTCTGCACGGAAATGATCATAACTTGAGCTACAGGAATCGGATTGACGCGTTTTACCATGCGTTGGAAAGCTAAGAGAAAGATCTACAACTCTCTAGTTGTGGCCAGAAGCTGATTCGGACTGTAGCAAGATTGAAAAAGTCGTTGAAGTTGCAGCATTTTTTATATTTAAGTTTTGGGTCATTTGTTTTGGGCCTGAGTTGTGTTTTTGACCCAGTTGGGTTATGACCCGAATCCTTGTCCTTGCTATACCTAGCAGCCGCTACAGTAATTTGAGATTACCTTTCATTATTCATAAAAAATACTATTTTGCTTTTGACGATTATGATGAGGAACTAAACATCTAGAGTCGATCCATAGATTCGTGTTCCAACACTTGAGATTATTATAATGTTAATTTCGCTTAATTCCTTTCAATAATATTTTGTGTTATTGTATGCTTAATTCAATTGCATGAAATATATTGATTCAATTTGGTTGATTGTATGATCCTAACTTAGACTCATCGCGTTTGCTTAATTCGTTGTTGTGTCTGATCAATCATGTTTGCTTAATCCATGAAAATTTATCCCGCTTGCTTAATTCGGACAATAGATCGACATCTCACAAACTTCACCGCTTTGTCACTGGGTTTGTATCCAAATAGGAATAGATAATCCGCTTCGGTATTAAAATTATAATAATCGATGATAGTAGGAACCGAATCGGTAGATTGACTTATTTTATAATCACTTATTTTAACCGCTTATTTTCTGCTTTTTCTTAATCGATCATCAAACCAACCCCCTAATTTGATTTACCTTCGGTTAGTAATAATCAAGAATCCTTGTGAGACGATTCGAGTCATTGTCGCTATACTACGTTTTCAAAAATTACTCGTTTTGATTCGCGCGCGACAGCGGATCAACACTCCCCTCAGTCTTGACACTTCCTTCAGAGAGCTCTATTCGGCTGACCACTTTAGGACCACCTTTGTAACGTCTGCCCATGTTGAGA